>CM047910.1:28484024-28747088 GCA_026229545.1 Pistacia atlantica
GGCATATACTATGAGACTGATGAAAGACTTGTTAGGAACGACCCGGTTGCGCAGCAGAAAATAAAAATGTAATAGCCACTACTACTCAAAACTTTGTAAAGAAATACATATAAAATAACATAAGGAAATTGGGCCCAAATTTTTCTTTTATTAAACATATATACATACTTTACAAACATATACGTTTTTACACAAAATATATAACGTATACAAAAGTCATCAAAATATCAGGGACAGTGGAACCACTCCTCCTCGCACGCCAACATCCATCCGACAGTGTTCCTCACCTAGGTCCTGCAAAACATGGAAAAACAACGGGGTGAGCACTAAAATAATGCTCAGTAAGTAAATCCTCTACTCAAACTATCCCCGTAACTCTCTCTTTCATTCTTTCCTTACATCCTCGTTCAATATCTCTTTGGGTACATCTTTCTTTTCCTCTTTCTCTTTCTCTTAGAACTCTTTTCTAATAACTCTTTCATATGTCACGACCCCATCTCACCGGGGCACGGCCGGGACTCACTCCCGCTCTACGTGACCTCTATTCACTCTAGCCGATCGGACTCGGTTATGCATGGATTCGGAACCCTTGGCCATGTGAGTATATAATCTCTCTCTCTCGGGTACTCGGGTATAGCCCTCATCCGCATGCACTCTCACGGGCTACACCACTTCTCTATCTGATACTCATGCCGCGCTCTCAATGCGGCGTACATGCGGGAATACTCTACCCATTACTCACGGGTTCCCCATCGCACAACCTACTCTATTCTCTTTCTCTTAACTCTTAAAGAACTTATACTCACATTCTATACTAAATCTCAAGCTACTTCTCAAGTGTATAAACAAAGGTGTAGAGCTATCTCATGCTCCCTAATGCACTAATGAAATGCCAACTACAAGATTTCCTCAACACAGTCATTCTGCACCAGTCACACTAAAACGGCCATAACTTATGCTATACACCTCGGATTACTACGGTTCTGGTCTCGTTTCAAAGCTTAGAAACAGGGCTACATCTTCTCTGTTTTGGCCTCAGCCCAGTTCGAACCGTAAGATACTCAAAAATTACTCAGAAAGTTACGGCAGTGACAGGGCAGATTTCACTTAGGCATTTCCTCAAACATCTCATGTGCATATAAACACCCTACGAAAATTACTACTAAACTTCATTTTTCTAGTCATCCAAATTAGGGAAAAACTCCCTCAATTACTCATAATCCCTGCCAAGAAAAGCACTCCCAAAAAGGATTACACAACATCTCTCAAACTTCATCTCAAACTCCATTCTCAATACACATATCAACAACACTTCTCATATTTAATCAATCCCAACTACTAAGACTAAGCACACATCTCATCTCAATTTTCAGTAGGTATACCATGTCCATACATAATTAAAATAAGTCTCTACTCAAAGCTTAGTCATAACTCAACTTGGTTGGATTTACTTACCTTGTGCAAAGATGGGTTCCTTAGCACCTTCTCCTTCCCTTTGTTGGCTTGTCTCTTCTCTACAACTCAAAACACCCACAAGGACAGCAACAACACAATAAGACTTCACTATAAATACAAGAAAACTTACACCTAAAGCATGAATTCTTACCTTAGAAAGCTTTAGATGAAATTTCTACTCAAAAAGCTTCTTAAAACCCTTAAAACTCTTGGAAAATTGGGTGAAGAAAATTGAGAGAATAAGGGCAATGGAAGAGTCGGTGGAATGAAGATGAATGAGGGCTTTCTCTTCACTTTACTCTTTTTAGTTCATATAATAAGCTTCATTTCCCATTTTGCCCTTGTCCTTTCTTGGAAATTCCATCTATATCCTTTGATTCTTTACAACTACACCCCCATATAAACACAATCTCTATTAAATTTCCTTTCATTTTACTCCCCACTTTTCCTACTAATTAGGGGTAGAATGGTCATTGTGTCCCAAAAGGAGAATTTTCTAGAAAACTCAAGAATCTTGGTTTTTGGCTCTTCGCCGCGGCGAAGACTTTTTCGTCGCCTCGGCGAAATTGGGCAGAACCTACCCGAATGCCACTTCTCCTTCTCGCCGCGGCGAAGTTTCTTCTTCGCCCCGGCGAAGTTTGAATTTTCAACTTCACCAAAACTCAACCCATTTTCAAGGCAACAATTCAACCAACTCAACATACAAACTCAATTTAAGTTAAAACAATAAACTTTTAGCTAATACGACAAATCTTAAATACGTACCTCAAGTGGGATATTACAATTCTCCCCCCCTTAAAAGAATTTCGTCCCCGAAATTCACACGAATAGCTCCGGGTACCTCTCTTGCATGTCTTGTTCCGTCTCCCATGTGGCTTCCTCTACTTTGTGATTCCTCCAAAGCACCTTCACTAACGGAATACTCTTGTTCCGGAGCTCTTTAATCTTTCGATCTAAAATCTGTACAGGGCGCTCCTCATACACAAGGTTCTCTACAAGTTCAACCTCTTCTATACTCAAGATGTGGGAGGGATCACTTACATACTTTCGCAGCATTGAAACATGGAAGACATCATGCACCTTGTCCATATGAGGTGGTAGTGCTAACCTGTAGGCAACTTTCCCAATTCGTTGCAATACTTCAAATGGACCAATATACCTTGGTGCTAACTTCCCTTTGTTCCCGAAGCGCATTACTCGCTTATAAGGGGAAACTTTCAAAAATACCTTATCACCCACTTGGAACTCCACTTCTTTTCTCTTTAAGTCAGATAACTCTTGTCTATCTTGGGCTTGTTTCATTCTCGCTTGATTAATCTTACATCCTCTATCATTTTCTCGTCATTTCTCGGCCCAAGAGTGTACTCAACTCACTCCTTTCGCCAATCTCATCCCAATGTAGTGGAGATCTACATCGTCTACCATACAAAGCCTCGTAAGGCGCCATTGTAACACCTACTGAAACTAGTACTATGCATGCAATTAACAATGGATAATTGGGCCCAAAAATTTCTTTTCATTAATACTCACATGTCTTTTATACACAAAAGTTACTGTTTACAAAAGTGCATTTCAAAAGACAAAATAGGGGAACAGTGTAGCTATTGCTCCTCGCGCGCCGACGCCCCTCCAACCGAATCATCACCTAGAACCTCGCATCCACAAAGGAAAATAACGGGTGAGCACAAATAATGCTCGTAAGTAAAACTCTCTAACGTCTGTCCCCGTGTGTGACTCTTAATTCTTTCCTTTTCTAATTCTGTTTCTATTTCTGTTTCTAATAACATCATGGCCTCATCTTACCGGAGGTACGGCCGAATGGCGTTCACATAGCACCATTTCACTCTATGGCTATCGGGTGGAATTCACACGTACCAACCCGGTCTTAGTGACTACCGAGTGAGGATCACAAAGCACCATCTCGGTTCCTCCTAACTATCGGGTGGAGATCACCTAGCACCTACCCGTTTCTCATGAATTTTGGGTAATGATCACCAAGCATTTACCCGTCTCTAGTCACTATCGGGTGATGATCACAAAGCATCAACCCGTTTCTACTAGCCATTAGATGATGATCACAAAGCATCAACCTACATATCTTAATTAATCGGGTAGTGGTCACAAAGCATCTACCCTTTTTCTATTACTCATTGGGTGACGATCACAAAGCATCGACCCATCTCTCTAAGGCTATTCGGATGATGATCACAAAGCATCCATCCGATTCCCATAACGGTCGGGTGATGATCACAAAGCATCATCCCAACTATACTACTCTTCTAACTCATTCTATTGTAGCATTTTTTCAATGCTCTCTACCCTTAGAGTAATTTTACCCACTAAGCTCTCTACTCATAGGGTATTTCTATACACAAAGTTTTCTACTCTTTCTTAGGTCACTTTTCAATGCATATAACAATGCACATGGATGATTCATCTCTACTAATGCACTTGTGAAATGCCAACATGCAATGTTGCAAGAATTAAGGTTCATTACTACCACTCAACCTCTATTAGGCATTTCATCAAACAACTCATGTGCACTATAAAACTATCTCATAGCCATGAATCTAAAACTTTTCCTAACCATCCAAAATGGGGAAAAACCCCTTCACAAAGCCACAAAGCCTGCCATAGAAAACACTTCCAAAAAGGGGATTCATAATACCCCTTAAATTTCATCTCAACTACCTTGCCAAACCAACACTCATTTCTCAAATTTGCAAGGTAAGAACATTCACAAAGCATAGAAATTTCCATTTAATACTCCATACATGGCATATTACATGCACATCACATACATACATCATTTCTATCAAAACCCTAATTAAGAAATTTCATGAATCTCAACTTGGGTTGGGTTTTACTTACTTGCTATGGAGAGACTTCACCAATCTTCTTCCTTTCACTTGTTTAGCTTGATAACTCCTCAAATCTTAACCAAAAGAATGAAAACCCTCAAACTCAAATATGGGTTAAAACTCCCAAATCACACAACTTAAGAAGAAATCCTTACCTTAGGAAGCCTTAGGTTGCTTTTCTACCCCAAAATCACTTCAAAACCCTTGAAAATCCTTGATCAAAAGAAAAGAGAAATTGAGAGGAGAAGAATGAAGAGTCACGTTTTTGAGAAGAAGAAATGAAGGGTTCTTTGATTCTAATTCCTTTTAATGAAATAAAAAACACAATCATTCCCATTTTGCCCTTACTCTTCTTTGGAAATTCCATCCATATCCTTTGATTCATTACAAACTCACCCCCATAGCAACAAACTCTCCATGAAAAATCCTTACAATTCACTCCCCACTTTTCCTACTAATTAGGGGTAGAAAGGTCAAATTGCCCTTGGGGAAGAAAATATCTAAAACTCAACCAACATAAAAATCGGCCCTGCCGCCGCGGCGAAGAAACCTTTGTCGCCGCGGCGAAACCGCTGCAGAGTTTCGCCCTTGGTCTCAACACATCTTCGCCGCGGCGAAGACTCTTCTTCGGCCCGGCGAAGCTTGGTTCACTAAGATTCTTCTATTTTCAACCAATTTCAGGGCAACATTCAACATAACGCTCAAACAACAAATATAATAAAAAAAAACCCAACTCGATTAAGGGCGAAAGAGGAAACAATAACAACGTACCTCAAGTGGGGCGTTACAACCATCTTTATTGTAGACTGATAACTATTGTTGTAGGCGAACTCCACTAAAGGTAACATTTCATGCCATGACATTCTGTAATCCATACAGCAAGCTCTCAACATGTCCTCAAGCACCTGATTCGTTCTCTCTGTTTGACCATCTGTCTGAGGATGATAGGCTGTACTAAATGCCAAACGGGTACCCAAATTTCTCTGCAAACTAGTCCAGAAAGCTGAAACAAATCTCGAATCTCTGTCTGACACTATTGTCTTGGGCACACCGTGCAATCTAACTATCTCTTTCACGTAGATCTGAGCCAAGGCGATCACGAGGTGGTACTTTCTTTTACTGGAAGGAAATGGGCGGCCTTCGTTAACCTGTCCACAATCACCCAAATGGCATTATACCCTTTCTGAACTCTCGGGAGACCTGTGATAAAATCCATCGAAATACTCTCCCATTTCCACTCTGGAATACTAAGTGGATGAAGCAACCCTGATGGCCTTTGGTGTTCTGCTTTAACCTGTTGACAAGTCAAACACTTGGCTACAAACTCTGCAATATCCTTCTTCATACCTGGCCACCAGTAACCCTTCTTCACATCTTGATACATCTTGGTTGCTCCAGGATGAGCAGTGTATGGTGTGTTATGAGCCTCTGTAAGTATTCTCTTCTTCAACTCATCATTTTGAGGAATACATAACCGATTCCTGAAATAGAGAACACCATCCTGCAAGTGGGACTCCGTTACCTTGCCCTCATGCACTTGTTGAACTATTCTCTGACACCACTCATCAGCCACTTGCTTTTCTTTGACTTCCTCCAGTAAAGGACTGAACCTCTAGTCTGGCAATCCTTCCCGGTATCACTTCAATCTGTTCCTTACATAACTCTTCTATCAACTCTTTCTGTCTAGTAAGCCGGGACAAGTAAGCTTTCCTGCTCAAGGCATCGGCTACTACGTTGGCTTTCCCTGGTTGATACTTAATCTCACACTCATAATCTTTAACCAGCTCTAACCATCTTCTCTGTCTCATATTCAACTCCTTTTGAGTAAAGAAGTACTTTAAACTCTTGTGATCAGTGTAGATATTACTCTTGGCACCATAAAGGTAATGCCTCCAAATCTTTAAAGCGAAGACCACTGCTGCCAACTCTAGGTCATGCGTAGGGTATCTCGTCTCATACTCTTTCAATTGCCGAGAGGCATACGCTATTACCCTACCTAATCCGCATCAACACAAGACCAAGTCCTTGCAAAGAGGCATCTGTATAAATATCGTAATCTACCCCCTCCTGAGGCAATACTAACACTGGAGCTGTTGTTAACCTCTTCTTTAGCTCTTGAAAACAGTCCTCACAAGCTTCTGACCATATAAAAGGAGTCTTCTTTGGTAAGAGCTGTCAATGGTTTAGCCAATCTGGCGAACCCTTCAACAAATCGTCTGTAGTAACTGCCGAGCCTAAGAAACTTCAACCTCTTTTACTGTCTTCGCCTCGCCATTCAAGGATTGCTTTTATCTTGCTCGGATCTCTGAAATTCCTTCCTTCGACACCGTATGGCCCGAAATATCACTCGATCGAGCCAAAACTCACACTTCGAAAATTTAGCATACAATCGCCTTTCTCTCAACCGTTGCAAAGACTATTCTCAAATGTTCCTCATGCTCTTCTCTCGACTTAGAATAAACCAGGATATCATCTATAAAAACCACTATAAATTGATCCAAACAATCAGGAAATACCCGGTTCATCAAGTCCATAAAAACGGTGGGGCATTAGTCAAACCAAACGGCATCACTACAAACTCATAGTGCCCATACCTTGTACGAAAAGCGCCTTAGCCACATCTTGCTCACCACTCTTACTTGATGGTACCCCGACCTCAAATCAATCTTGGAGAACACCGCTGCTCCCTTCAACTGGTCAAACAAGTCATCTATTCGAGGTAGCGGGTACTTATTCTTCACTGTCACCTTATTCAATTCTCGTAATCAATACACATCCGTAGTGATCCATCTTTCTTCTTGACAAACAAAATTGGGGCTCCCAGGAGAATGACTCGGTCGGATAAAACCTTTATCTAGAAGTTCCCTGGAGTTGCTTCTTCAACTCTTGGAGCTCACGGGGCCATTCGATAAGGGGCTTTAGATATAGGTGCTGTTCCTGGTGCAAGTTCGATACTAAACTCAACCTCTCTTTCCGGCGGCAAACCCTGGTAAGTCTTCCGGAAACACATCCGAAAATTCTCGAACTATCAGCACCCTCTCTTTCTCGATGTGGAACATCACTACTCGTACTACATGAGCAATGTATCCGAACACCCCTTTCTCAACATCTTTCTCGCCTTTACACTACTGATCAACATACTCAATCGATGGCCCTCTCCGAAACTAAACTTATCTCCATTATCGAGATTAAATCTCGCTTTCTTTTTCCGACAATCAATTTCTACTCCATTCCTCCCTAGGAAATCCATACCCAAAATTACATCAAAATCAGGCATATCGAAGACTATTAAGTCAACTGCCAACTCTCGACCATGAATCACTACGCCTCTCCTATCAACATCTCTTGAGTCAACACGCTAACTCCATCAGGCAACTCTATCTTAATGGGTGACTCACTTTAACAGGTTTCAAGTTTAATCTCTCTATCATTCCATGAGAAATAAAAGAATGCGTGGCTCCAGAATCAATCAAAGCATATAAAGAAACAGCATGAAATAATAACTGACCTAGGCCATACCTGATGGGATCGCCTCGGCTTCACCTTGCGCCACGGTAAACACCCTGGCATTCGTACCTCTAGGGATAGGAACCTGCGGTGGAAGGGGAGCTTTACAATCTCTCCACATATGCCCTGGCTGTCGGCATTTATAACACACATTCTGATCTCTCAAACACTCTCCTGGATGGTTCCTCCCACACTTAGCACAAGGGGGAAACCCTTCTGTTCTGGGCCGCTTAAACTGCCGATCTCTCCTATTCTTCCTTGGCGGAAACTTCTTGTTGGCCCTTACTTCTCTGTTCTTTGTAACATCTACTCTCTCCCTCTGCAAGGTGGTGGATGGCTCACTGGGTACTGTCAAAGCCAATCCTTCTGCTATATACTTGTTCACATAGATCTCTGCCCTTAAAGCCCGTGCTAAAGCTTCACTGTAGGTATGAGGGGGCTCGACTCCTGTCATTACATCTCGAGCAATATCCGATCTCAACCCTTGCACAAACTTGTCTCTCCTCAACTTCGGGGTATACACTATTCTGGGTGCAAAACGAGCAAGGGAGTTGAATCTTACGGAATATTCCTTCACCGTACTAGTCCCCTGCCTCAAGTAAATAAACTCTTGGACTTTCTCATGTACTCTATCTTCTGTTCGGTACTCGGCCTCAAACAACCTTCTAAATTCCTCCCAAGTCATCGAGGCTATATCATGGGTCTCCTCCATTAATTCCCACCATATGCGAGCATCTCCCTTGAACAAGAAACTAGCATATCTGATCTTCTCTCGATCATTCAGGGAAAACAATGCCGTCGTCCGCTCTACGGACTTGAACCATTCCTTCTCATGGGTCCCTGGTACCCTTAAATGCTTGACTGGCTGGTTCTGTTTACAAGCCCCTGAATCGGATCACCTCAGTCAGTCTTGGTTGAGGTACCGGCCTCTCTTGCTCTTGTCTTGGAGGCGGTACTCTATTGGGAGTCTCGGTTCTCTCCTGAATAACTCTCCCCTGATTCTCTGCTAAAACCTGCTGTACTATGGCACGAATCCTCATCTCATCAAGGGTAGGGGGAGTCGATTTTGGTGGGTTGGAGGACTCTCCCTCATGCATTACACCCTTACCCTTCCTCCTGTTACTACGCCTCATCTACAAAACAACCATACTTGATCAACTCATAAGAACACTTAACGTAAGGAAGGAATTAACTCACACATGTCAGTTTGGACGTCGTAGCGAGAAGAATGGCACACCTGTCAAATCCCAAAATCTCGGCTCGATACCAAAAAATGTAATAGCCACTACTACTCAAAACTTTGTAAAGAAATACATATAAAATAACATAAGGAAATTGGGCCCAAATTTTTCTTTTATTAAACATATATACATACTCTTTACAAACATATACGTTTTTACACAAAATATATAACGTATACAAAAGTCATCAAAATATCAGGGGACAGTGGAACCACCTCCTCCGCACGCCGACATCCATCCGACAGTTGTTCCTCACCTAGGTCCCTGCAAAACATGGAAAAACAACGGGGTGAGCACTAAAATAATGCTCGTAAGTAAATCCTCTACTCAAACTATCCCCGTAACTCTCTTTCATTCTTTCCTTACATCCTCGTTCAATATCTCTTTGGGTACATCTTTGTTTTCCTCTTTCTCTTTCTCTTAGAACTCTTTTCTAATAACTCTTTCATATGTCACGACCCCATCTCACCGGGGCACGGCCGGGACTCACTCCCGCTCTACGTGACCTCTATTCACTCTAGCCGATCGGACTCGGTTATGCATGGATTCGGAACCCTTGGCCATGTGAGTATATAATCTCTCTCTCGGGTACTGGGTATAGCCCTCATCCGCATGCACTCTCACGGGCTACACCACTTCTCTATCGATACTCATGCCGCTCCTCAATGCGGCGTACATGCGGGAATACTCTACCCATTACTCACGGGTTCCCCATCGCACAACCTACTCTATTCTCTTTCTCTTAACTCTTAAAGAACTTATACTCACATTCTATACTAAATCTCAAGCTACTTCTCAAGTGTATAAACAAAGGTGTAGAGCTATCTCATGCTCCCTAATGCACTAATGAAATGCCAACTACAAGATTTCCTCAACACAGTCATTCTGCACCAGTCACACTAAAACGGCCATAACTTATGCTATACACCTCGGATTACTACGGTTCTGGTCTCGTTTCAAAGCTTAGAAACAGGGCTACATCTTCTCTGTTTTGGCCTCAGCCCAGTTCGAACCGTAAGATACTCAAAAAATTACTCAGAAAGTTACGGCAGTGACAGGGCAGATTTCACTTAGGCATTTCCTCAAACATCTCATGTGCATATAAACACCCTACGAAAATTACTACTAAACTTCATTTTTTCTAGTCATCCAAATTAGGGAAAAACTCCCTCAATTACTCATAATCCCTGCCAAGAAAAGCACTCCCAAAAAGGATTACACAACATCTCTCAAACTTCATCTCAAACTCCATTCTCAATACACATATCAACAACACTTCTCATATTTAATCAATCCCAACTACTAAGACTAAGCACACATCTCATCTCAATTTTCAGTAGGTATACCATGTCCATACATAATTAAAATAAGTCTCTACTCAAAGCTTAGTCATAACTCAACTTGGTTGGATTTACTTACCTTGTGCAAAGATGGGTTCCTTAGCACCTTCTCCTTCCCTTTGTTGGCTTGTCTCTTCTCTACAACTCAAAACACCCACAAGGACAGCAACAACACAATAAGACTTCACTATAAATACAAGAAAACTTACACCTAAAGCATGAATTCTTACCTTAGAAAGCTTTAGATGAAATTTCTACTCAAAAAGCTTCTTAAAACCCTTAAAACTCTTGGAAAATTGGGTGAAGAAAATTGAGAGAATAAGGGCAATGGAAGAGTCGGTGGAATGAAGATGAATGAGGGCTTTCTCTTCACTTTACTCTTTTTAGTTCATATAATAAGCTTCATTTCCCATTTTGCCCTTGTCCTTTCTTGGAAATTCCATCTATATCCTTTGATTCTTTACAACTACACCCCCATATAAACACAATCTCTATTAAATTTCCTTTCATTTTACTCCCCACTTTTCCTACTAATTAGGGGTAGAATGGTCATTGTGTCCCAAAAGGAGAATTTTCTAGAAAACTCAAGAATCTTGGTTTTTGGCTCTTCGCCGCGGCGAAGACTTTTTCGTCGCCTCGGCGAAATTGGGCAGAACCTACCCGAATGCCACTTCTCCTTCTCGCCGCGGCGAAGTTTCTTCTTCGCCCCGGCGAAGTTTGAATTTTCAACTTCACCAAAACTCAACCCATTTTCAAGGCAACAATTCAACCAACTCAACATACAAACTCAATTTAAGTTAAAACAATAAACTTTTAGCTAATACGACAAATCTTAAATACGTACCTCAAGTGGGATATTACAAAAAAAAAAAAATTACAACCATGGATCGTTCCTTAGAACCCAAAAATCAGGGCATAGAAAATTACAGTTTATATTTTATAAGAATCTGCAGAAAAATAAATCCAAAGGTTTAGATTCATACCCACGTTGGAGGCTCCACCAATATTGTCTCTGAACGTGTTTGCTACCGATCCAAGTATAGGATCGAACCGTAGAGGTCCACACGAAGACAATCAACAAGAACCAAGGAGGGATTTGCTAGATCCTCCTTGGCCTTAAGAAATCAAGAAGAAAACAAAGTGTTTGTTTTCAATGGAACAGTAAAGTGGCGTGGGAGAGTTTTTGGCTGGAGGTTTTTTTCTTTTCAAAGTTGAAGAATGAATAAAATAACACACACCCTTTTTTTCAACTAAAACCTTTTCTTTTATAATCTTATTTTAGTTGCCCTATTCCCATATGGAATGGGCTTGGGCTCCAACCCAAACAACCCCAAATTTGCCAAACACTCCCAATTAGATATTTTATTTATTTCATCATTATTTCAATAAAAAATCAATTAATATATATTTAATATATATATATATTAAAATTTAACAATAATGATAATTTATTTAAATATGTGCGAACACACATTTAACCGTAATTTCACTTATTTAATTTTTCTAACAAATTAAATAAAAGGCTACGACCTCAGCAAATTTAATTGCCGTGAAATTACCAAAATACCTTTCACCTAAAAAGACGAAAACACCCTTCTTTCTTCTTGGCTCTTAAATTATCTTCTATGTGTGTGACCCATAGGCTCCTCATCATACCGGTAGTGTATAGTATCGCGATTAACACCAATTAATCGTCTCACTAATACACAGACCAAGATTGGCCCCTAGCAAGGCATCATGGCCATCTGATAGATTCGGATTCAGCAAAGTAACTACTTGTCAACGATATGGTTACCGTACAATTCGATCCTTTCATCATACGTTATCTGGAGGAGACGAAGGCATAGAAATAGTGTCAACCTTCGGTTACTCTCGATATTATATATTCAGTTTCTAGACCAATGACCCGTATTATAATCTGGATAGAGCAACAACTCAATCCCATCCCATGCGCAGTTTCTTACATCATTGTAATATACTGAATTGCGCCGTGAGATAACTTCTCTCGTACCCGGAAGTGATGAATCCTTTGTCAATCCACCATAGTCTTGATACACTCCTTGATATAGCCAATCACCACCATACTGACAGCTCTGAATAGAACTGCGTTAGGCTAGTGTCAAACTGTACCAATCGGTGCATAAGGCGCTCCAGTGATCTCAAGTCTAAGGATCACATGCACCACCATTCGTTAGAGGATTTGTTCCATAGACACTGGGGTTACCATCCATATGGAATCCTCTCGGTGGGTCGGTCTAGTGAACTTGCTGCGGTGTAATCGCCTCACAAGCACCCATGTGTTGCACCAGGTTGTCACCAAACAACCTTGACAAGTGAGATCAGTCACTGCCTTTCGACAGGGTCGTTCAACACTATGATAGTATTACCTTATTATCTGTGCCCTTACTTTAGAATAATATTGGGGCTACGGACGTTTCTAGAATGGCCACCTCATGTGCTTATAGGGTTCTCACTATCAAGATTTGAAACACTTGATACCCTCGTCACGGTTCTACCATTCTAAGGACATATATCAATACATATTGCAATAATAATGATTTACGGGATATAGATTAAAATTTCTTTTTATTATTGATTAATGAACATTATTACAAAGAGTCAATTCTACAATAATTGATTGGCTCTAGGGTATCTACTCTAACAAGACTCACCTTGATGTCAGAAAAAAAACGTGTAGTCATTTTTGGACTATGTAAAGCCTATGTCTATGAGTGCCTCTGGAAATTTTGCATTCCACTGTCGTGATGCTTGTTGATGCATATGATTTTGTTCACAAGCAAAATAACAAGCGCACTAATAGCAAAAAGTAATAAAGTGGTAAAGTGAGTATCGTCCCATCGAGATTGTGTATTAGGACATAAAAATTTGGATTGATGTGAGACAAATTGAATTAAAATAAAACAAAGTATTAAAACTTGCTAGAATTGAAAAACACTAATTTAATGCAAATGGATGAAAATTACTTAAAACAAAGAAGTTAGGGCTTTTAACTTCACCAAGTTATACTAACCTAACCTATGAATTCCAATTGTCCAAATTCTATTGCGACGACTAAAAATTGAACTCCCTAAAATGTTTGGCACTCCCTCTCGGTTTATATCATCCCACCTATTCCTATTAAGCCTCCACACACAAAAGTTGAGACTTAATCGTTCAAGGCCTCTTAAGCGTTGTGGAATCCTATCAAGATTACTAAGGCCAAGTTTATTTATCTCTAGTTTTCGCTCGACCTAAGGTATCCATCCCTAGAAGCCACACATGAATCGCTTCTCAGCCTCAGCATGTTCAACAGGTCATTTGAATGAAAACTCAACACCCAGACACAATAAAAATGGAGATAAATACTTAATCACAACCATAGAACTTAAGAACAATAAGATATTCATAGATTAAGCAAGTATAATCAAGGATCCATTAAAAACCTAACTAAAACAAGTTAGTTCATGATAAAAACGAAATTTAAGATAAACAAAATAGAAATATCTAAAGTTCAACATAGAAGCAATTGAAAAGAGAGAGAAATCTTCTCTAATTTGAAGCCTAAATCTTGAAATCTCTTTTTCTCTTCCAAATTCTTACAAAAATGATGAACTCCGCAAACAAAATGACTAAATTTTTTTTATATACTAACATAAAACCCTAGGACATGTTAGAGTAGATGCCCTAGAGCCAATCAATTATTGTAGAATTGACTCTTTATAATAATGTTCATTAATCAATAAAAGGCATTTTATTCTATATCGTGTAAATCATTATTATTGCAATATGTATTACATATGTCCTTAGAATGGTAGAATTGTGACGAGCGTATCAAGTGTTTCAAATCTTGATAGTGAGAACCTTATGAGCATATATAGTGGCCATTCTAGAAACGTTCGTAGCCCCAGTATTATTCAGAAGTAAGGGCATATATAATACGGCAAGGCTATCATAATGTTGAACAACCCTGTCGAAAGACAGTGAGTGATCTCACTTATCAAGGTTGTTTGATGACAACCTGGTGCAACACATGGGTGCTTGCTGTAGGCGAATACATCGCAGCAAGTTCACTAGACTAACCCACCAGAGGATTCCATATAGATGGTAACCCCAGTGTCTATGGAACAAATCCTCTAACAAATGGTGGTATATGTGATCCTTAGACTTGAGATCACCAGAGCGCCTTGTGCACTGATTGGTGCAGTTTGACACTAGCCTAACGCAATTCTTTTCAGAGCTGTCAATACGATGGTGATTGGTTGCATCAAAGAGTGTATCAAGACTATGGTGGATTGACAGATGATTCATCACTCCCGGGTACGGGAGAAGTTATCTCACGGCGTAATTCAGTATATGGCAATGACACTAAAACTGTGGCCACAGTGGGATTGAGTTGTTGCTCTATCTGGATTATAATACATGTCATTGGTTCAGAAACTGAATACATAATATCGAGAGTAACCGAAGGTTGACACTATTTCTATGTCTTCGTCTCGTCGAGATAATGAATGATGAAAGGATCGAATTGTACGGTAACCATATCGTTGACAAGTAGCTACTTTGCTGAATCCAAATCTATCGGGTAGCCATGATGCCTTGCTAGGGGCCAATCTTGGTATATGTATTAGTGAGACGATTAATCAGTTTCAATCGCGATAATATACACTACCGATATGATGAGGAGCCTATGGGTCACACACATAGAAGATAATTTAAGACTCAGGACGAAAGAAGGGCGTTTTTGTCTTTTTAGGTGAAAGGGTATTTTGGTAATTTCACAGTGCAATTAAATTTGCGGAGGTCATAGCCTTTATTTAATTTATTAGAATTAAATAAGTGAAATTACGTTTAAATATGTGTTCGCATATATTTAATTAAATCATCATTATTGTTAAATGTTAATGTATATATATAGATTAAATATATATTAATTGATTTTAATTGAGATAATGATGAAATAAAAATAAAATATCTAATTGGGAGTGTTTGTAACACGAGGTGTTTGGGTTGGAGCCTAAGCCTATTCCATATGTTAGAGTAGATGCCCTAGAGCCAATCAATTATTGTGGGATTGACTCTTTGTAATAATGTTCATTAATCAATAATAAAAGGCATTTTATTCTATATCGCGTAAATCATTATTATTGCAATATGTATTGATATATGTCCTTAGAATGGTAGAACCGGGACGAGGGTATCAAGTGTTTCAAATCTTGATAGTGAGAACCCTATGAGCACATAAGGTGGCCATTCTAGAAACGTCCCGTAGCCCCAGATATTGCAAGTAAGGGCACGATAATACGGTAAGGCTATCATAGTGTTGAACGACCACTCGCCGAAAGGCGGTGGTCGATCTCACTTGTCAAGGTTGTTCGGTGACAACCTGGTGCAACACATGGGTGCTTGTTGTAGGCGGATATACCACAAACAAGTTCAGGACTGACCCACCGAGGATTCCATATGGATGGTAACCCCTTGTCTATGGAACAAATCCTCTAACGAATGGTGGTGCATGTGATCCTTAGACTTGAGATCACCGGAGTGCCTTGTGCACCGATTGGTACGCTTTGACGCTAGCCTAACGCGCTTCTATTCAGAAAGTCATGCGGTGGTGATTGGCTATATCAAGGAGTGTATCAAGACTATGGTGGATTGATAAAGGATTCATCACTCCCGGGTGCGGGAGAAGTTATTCTCACGGCGCAATTCAAGATATGGCAATGACACTAAAACGTGGGCCACGGTGGGATTGAGTTGTTGCTCTATCCAGATTATTATACGGGTCATTGGTCCGGAACGAATATATAATATCGAGAGTAACCGAAGGTTGACACTATTTCTATGCCTTCGCCTCGCCGAGATAACGTATGATGAAAGGATCGGGAATTGTACGGTAACCATATCGTTGACAGGTAGCTACTTTGCTGAATCCGAATCTATCGGGTGGCCATGATGCCTTGCTAGGGGCCAATCTTGGTCTGTATTAGTGAGACGATTAATTGGTGTTAATCACGATACTATACACTACCGGTATGATGAGGAGCCTATGGGTCACACACATAGAAGATAATTTAAGAGCTAAGAAGAAAGAAGGGCGTTTTCGTCTTTTTAGGAGAAAGGGTATTTTGGTAATTTCACAAAGGCAATTAAATTTGCTGAGGTCGTAGCCTTTTATTTAATTTTTAAAAAATTAAATAAGTGAAATTACGGTTAAATGTGTGTTCGCACATATTTAATTAAATCATCATTATTGTTAAATGTTAATTAAATATTAATTGATTTTAACTAAGATAATGATGAATTAAATTAAAATATCCAATTGGGAGTGTTTGGCAACATGGGGTGTTTGGGTTGGAGCCCAAGCCCATTCCATGTGGGAATAGGGCAACTTGGTTTGCCTATAAAAAGAATAGTGTGTGTGTGTTATTGAGTGAGATTCATTCTTTAATTTTTAAAAGAAAAAACACAGCAGCCCCTTATACACTCTCCCACGCCAATCTCACTGTTTGATTGAAAATCAAATACCGATCTTCTTCTTGATTTCTTAAGGCCAAGGAGGATCTAGCAAATCCCTCCTTGGTTCTTGTTGATTGTCTTCGTGTGGACCTCTACGGTTCGATCCTACACTTGGATCGGTAGCAAACACATTCGAGACGACATTGGTGGAGCCTCCAAACGTGGGTATGAATCTAAACCTTTAGATTTATTTTTTCAGCAGATTCTTATTATGCATAAACTGTAAAATCGTGCCTTGATTTTGGGTTCTAAGGAACGATCCGTGGTTGTAAATTTTTTTTGTTTTCCGCGCGAACCGGGTCGTTTCCCTAACAAGGTATCGAGCTGGTTACTAGATTTACGCTTTTGAATGGTTGATACATGTATTTGTTGATAACATGCTGCCTTGATGAATCTGCCATGAAAAACCCAGTTTTTATTAAAACTGAAAAATCTGTAAATCCATTGTTGAATGAGTAATTCAAATGATAAAGTGGTTTAATAATGTGTTGTTGAATGTTATAATGGTTGGTTAATATCCTGGTTGAACGTATGTACGTTTGATTTGATTTGGATTAGTGTTTATACACAAAAACTGCAAAAACGCGCAATCGAAAGGGTTGGGGATTTCCGGGAGGGTTTCGCGCGAAGCTTTAGCCGCCGCGGCGAGCCTCTGGAAAGTTTCGCCGCGGCGAAGATAAAACCCTTCCGCCGGCGAAATCTGTGGCGGCTAGACCTAATTTAAATCCTCGCCGCGGCGAAGATAAAACCTTCGCCGCGGCGAAGTATGCCAGAGCGAAATGCATACTTTAAATCCTCGCCGCGGCGAAGATAAAACCTTCGCCGCGGCGAAGGATGTAGTTTTCCCATTCTGTATTTTTCGAAAGGGACTAATCTGCGCTTTTTAATAACCTATAAAGCCAATGTACATTCTGCACATTTAAGAGGGTAATTAATTAATTAACCCACCCAATTCAAAAATTGATTGTTTTTGAAATGTATGCTTTGTACTTGTTTGTATATTGCATGGTGCGCGGTACATGAGCCTTAGACCTAAGGGTGAATGTTTTAAATTATTTTGGGTATGTATGGCTGTAATATTTTAAATAGGGCCTGCGTGTCCTGCCTTCTCTTCTTCTTAATGTACATTCTTTTCTCATCTCATTCCTTTCGAATGTAAATCGAGGTTTCTAAATTTGTTGATGTAAAATTAGTTTAATATTAATTTTTATTGTAAATTTAGAATGATGCTTTGTAATGTACCCGGAGACGAAGAAGGACGAGGCAACCATACTTGAAGACTCAAGATATTTGTTACAGGATCCCTAGGTGACCCACCGATCCCTCTAGGCTCGAGGAGATCGGTTTTAGTTAGGCCATGTACCGGCACGTTTAATATTTTGTTTAGAATGCATGCTAAGGTTGAATGTTGAATAACATGCCAAACAATGTCATTCTAACAAAGATAATAATCTGATGAGACATTAAATAACAAACCCTCAACTAAGTATATTAAGTCACGAATGCCTTCCATCACCATGGTTTTAATCAAACCACTGTTCGTCGAAACCTTGTTCGCCAAAGCGAAGGGTACACTTCTACCAGTGGGAGGTTAAAATTCATTGGAGTTTTCCTTAATGGTGATGGGTCGACTTAAAATGGCGGTTTTGCTTGTTCGCCAAAGCGAAGGTTGATAAACACGTCATAGGCAAAGTAGAGCAGTACATATATTATGTGTACGTGGTGACATGTAGTGTCCACTCTACTGATACTGAGAATCACACTTGAGGACAATGGTTGGAGCCATTGAATTGTGTGATTGGCTTGTTGGTTTTTTTCACATTTGAGGTTGATAGTGGGAGCTATCAATTGGTGTGGATTAAGTTTGTTGGCCTACCTAATCAACCCATTTTGGCTTGTTCGCCAAAGCAAGGTTTGAAATGGGCAGGATGGGATCTCGGTCCACTAGGAAAGCCAACGGGCTTTCCCGAGTTAATAGTGAGGGCTATTGGCTTGAGTAAAATAGTGGGAGCATCGTTTAATAAAAGACCATATTAAATAATAATGAACTTTATAATAACTTTATCTTTTCTGCAATTGTAGATTCACCGAAAATGAGTATTATGAACCTGCGACCGATAATCGAAAAAGAAAACAGGTTGGATGGATCCAATTTCTCAGACTAGTATCGTAATCTTCGGATTATACTTAAGTCGGAAAAGAAATTGTATATCCTTGAAAAGCCATACATGGCTGAGCCTGATCCTGATGCCACTCAGGAAGTTAAGGAAACTTATCAAAAGTTCCTTGATGATGCTGATAGCGTACAATGCTTGATGTTAGCATCGATGACACCTATGCTGCAAAAGCAACATGAGAATATGGATGCTTCTTCCATAATTCTACACCTCAAGGAGCTTTATGAAACAAATGCTCGACATGAGAGGTACAAGGTGTCGAAAGCACCGCTTTGGGGAGTCGCCTGACCGAGGGTGCCCAAGTTGGTCCTCATGTGCTCAAGATGATCGAGCACATTGAGAGGCTTGAGACTTTGGGATGTGGCTTGGATGCAGAATTACAAATGGATTTAATTCTGCAATCCTTGCCTGACTTCTTATGCTCCGTTCATAATGAATTTCAATATGAACACGATGGAGAAAACCCCTGCGTAACTTCTTGAACATGCCGAGGATCGCAGAGCAGACTTGAAAAAGTCCAAGCTGTTTCTTTGGTTGCTGCTAGTAAAGCAAAGGGTAACGGCAAGGGTAAGGCCAAGGCCAAACCCAAGCCCAAGCCCAAAGGACAGGTTGCTCTTGGGCCTCAGAGTGGCATAGGAAAGGGCAAGGTAGTCTCGGCTTTTGTGGCAAGCCCCGGCCACCTGGAGGAAACACGGCTTTCCTCGCAAGCAAGAAGAAGTCAGATGCTACGACTTCAGGTACTTTCATGATTGAGATTAACTTCTCTCCCTCAACATCTTGGGTCATGGACACAGGATGTGGTACTCACATTTGTACTGATGTGCAGGGACTAAGGCAGAGTAGAGTGCTCGCCAAGGGAGAGGTGGACCTACGAGTTGGAAATGGAGCACACGTGGCTGCATTGTGTAGGGACTTATTGTTTATCTTTGCCTACGGGCTTATTGTTGGAACTACATAATCAAGTTATCACGTACCTTCTATTTCTAGAAATATTATTTCGTATCCGTTTTGGATAATATGGGGTATCATTTTGAGATATCTAATGGATTGTTGTCCTTTAGTTTGAATGGTATTCTATTTGGAATTGCAAGGTTATATAATGGATTATATGTTCTTGATTTAAACAATAAAGATATTCTCAATATAGAAACCAAGAAAGCTAAGCATAGCGATCAAAACCAAACATATCTCTGGCATTGTAGATTGTGTCATGTTAATAAGACTCGCATTGCAAAACTTCAAAGGGATGGAGTTTTGGCCCCTTTTGACTTCCAAATCATTTGAGGTATGCGAGTCATGCCTTTTAGGCAAGATGACCAAGTCTTCTTTCACAGGACAAAGTGAAAGACTATGAATCGTAGGCATCATCCATAGTGATGTATGTGGTCCACTAACAGTTGAAGCAGGTGGATATTCATACTTCATCACATTTATTGATGATTTCGTAGATATGGTTATGTCTACCTTATGAGACATAAATCAAGCCTTTGATAAATTCAAGGAATTCAGGGAATGAAGTACGAATATGTTGGGCAAAAGTATTAAAGCTCTTCGGTCGATCGAGGAGGTGAATACTTAAGCTCGGGGTTTTCTGAGTACCTGAAGGAATGTGGGATAGTATCACAACTCACCCCTCCTTATACACCCCCAACACAATGGAGTGTCAGAAAGGAGGAATAGGACCTTACTTGACATGGTTAGGTCCATGATGAGTTTTAGTGATTTACCTGCATCGTTCTGGGGTTATGCCCTAGAGACTGCGACTCACGTTTTAAACCGTGTGCCGTCAAAGTCTGTAGATAAGACTCCATATGAGCTATGGAGTGGGCGAAAGCCCAACTTGTCTTATCTAAGGATTTGGGGGTTGCGAAGCTTATGTTAAGAAATTAACTTCGAACAAGCTGGGCCCAAAATCCTGTAAATGTATATTTGTGGGGTATCCAAAGGAGACCAAAGGATACTATTTCTACCACCCAGAAGAGCGCAAAATTTTTGTTGCTCGATCTGGTGTCTTCCTAGAAAAGGAACATTTTCTAAGAAGTACTAGTGGGAGAAAAGTAGAACTCGATGAAGTTCTAGAACCACAAGATATACTAGACAAAGGACGGGATGATGTGCCACAAGGAGTGGTTGAGCATCATGAGGAGGTTACTCCACAAATTGTGGATCAAAGTGAACCACCTCAGGTAGCACAGGAGCTACGTAGATCTGGGAGAGTACGCCATGAGCCCGAGAGATACGGTTATCTCGTGACTCAACATGGTGACGTACTAGTCTATCAAGACGATGAACCCAGAACCTACGAAGACGCTATATCGGATCCAGATTCCGTTAAATGGCTTGAAGCCATGAAATCTGAGATGGACTCCATGTACCAGAACCAAGTGTGGTCTCTGGTGGAACCACCTGAAGGGATAAAACCCATAGGGTGTAAATGGGTCTTCAAGAAGAAGACTGACATGGATGGCAACGTGCATACTTATAAAGCACGGCTGGTTGCCAAAGGTTTCAAACAAATTCATGGCATTGACTATGAAGAAACCTTTTCGCCGGTTGCCATGATTAAATCCATCCGGATTATGCTTGCAATTGCTGCATATCATGACTATGAGATTTGGCAAATGGATGTCAAAACTGCTTTCCTGAACGGAAACCTTGAGGAGGATGTGTATATGACACAACCCGATGGTTTCGTTCTTGATAGTCAAGCTAATAAGGTATGCAAGTTGCAGAGATCCATTTATGGACTCAAGCAAGCTTCAAGGAGTTGGAACATTCGTTTTGATGAGGCCGTAAAACAATTCGGTTTTATCAAAAATGAAGATGAGCCCTGTGTTTACAAGAAAGTGAGTGGGAGCGCAGTAGCATTCCTAGTGTTGTATGTCGATGACATACTTCTGATCGGGAATGATATACCGAACTTGCAGTCGGTAAAGACTTGGTTATCCAAGTGCTTCTCCATGAAAGACTTAGGGGAAGCAGCCTACATCCTTGGTATAAAGATCTATCGTGATAGATCGCGTAGGTTGCTTGGCCTAAGTCAGAGTGCATATATTGACAAAGTACTGAAACGATTCAGTATGGAAGAATCCAAGAAAGGATTTCTTCCGATGTCACATGGTGTTTATCTCTAAGGAATTGTGTCCTAAAACACAAGATGAGAGAGATAGGATGAAGAGGATCCCATATGCATCAGCAATTGGATCCATCATGTATGCCATGCTATGTACTCGGATTGATGTCTCATGTGCTTTGAGCACTTGTAGTAGATATCAATCGGATCCAGGTGAGCGTCACTGGATGGCTGTCAAGAATATTCTTAAGTACTTGAAGAGGACTAAGGATATGTTCTTGGTTTATGGAGGGGAAGATGAGCTCACTGTAAGAGGATACAGTGATGCTAGTTTCCAGACGGACAAAGACGATTATCGATCGCAATCAGGGTTTGTATTTTGTCTCAATGGCGGTGCAGTGAGCTGGAAGAGCTCCAAGCAAAGCACTGTAGCGGACTCTACAATGGAGGCTGAGTATATTGCATTGTCAGATGCGGCCAAGGAGGCAGTCTGGATTAAGAAGTTCGTCATTGAACTTGGTGTGGTTCCTACGATTGTTGATCCTATAGACATCTATTGTGACAACAATGGAGCAATTGCTCAAGCTAGGGAACCACGGTCTCATCAGAAGTCCAGACACATACTCAGACGATTCCATCTCATCAGAGAGATAGTTGAGAGGAAAGACGTGCAGATTAGTAAAGTGCATACTGATGACAATCTCGCAGATCCACTAACAAAGCCTGTCGTCAGAAGCATGAAAGGCACTTGAAATCATTTGGTATTAAATACATGAATGATTGGCTATAGTGCAAGTGGGAGATTGTTAGAGTAGATGCCCTAGAGCCAATCAATTATTGTGGGATTGACTCTTTGTAATAATGTTCATTAATCAATAATAAAAGGCATTTTATTCTATATCGCGTAAATCATTATTATTGCAATATGTATTGATATATGTCCTTAGAATGGTAGAACCGGACGAGGGTATCAAGTGTTTCAAATCTTGATAGTGAGAACCCTATGAGCACATATGGTGGCCATTCTAGAAACGTCCGTAGCCCCAGTATTATTCTGAAGTAAGGGCACAGATAATACGGTAAGGCTATCATAGTGTTGAACGACCCTGTCGAAAGGCAGTGACCGATCTCACTTGTCAAGGTTGTTCGGTGACAACCTGGTGCAACACATGGGTGCTTGTTGTGGCGGATATACCACGGGCAAGTTCACCTGGATCGACCGAGAGGATTCCATATGGATGGTAACCCCAGTGTCTATGGAACAAATCCTCTAACGAATGGTGGTGCATGTGATCCTTAGACTTGAGATCACCGGAGTGCCTTGTGCACCGATTGGTACAGTTTGACGCTAGCCTAACGCAGTTCTATTCAGAGCTGTCAGTACGGTGGTGATTGGCTATATCAAGGAGTGTATCAAGACTATGGTGGATTGATAAAGGATTCATCACTCCCGGGTGCGGGAGAAGTTATCTCACGGCGCAATTCAGTATATGGCAATGACACTAAAAGCGTGGGCCACGGTGGGGATTGAGTTGTTGCTCTATCCAGATTATTATACGGGTCATTGGTCCAAAGCCGAATATATAATATCGAGTAACCGAAGGTTGACACTATTTCTATGCCTTCGCCTCGTCCGAGATAACGTATGATGAAAGGATCGGGAATTGTACGGTAACCATATCGTTGATGGTAGCTACTTTGTGAATCCGAATCTATCGGGTGGCCATGATGCCTTGCTAGGGGCCAATCTTGGTCTGTGTATTAGTGAGACGATTAATTGGTGTTAATCACGATACTATACACTACCGGTATGATGAGGAGCCTATGGGTCACACACATAGAAGATAATTTAAGAGCTAAGAAGAAAGAAGGGCGTTTTCGTCTTTTTAGGAGAAAGGGTATTTTGGTAATTTCACAGTGCAATTAAATTTGCTGAGGTCGTAGCCTTTTATTTAATTTGTTAAAAATTAAATAAGTGAAATTACGGTTAAATGTGTGTTCGCACATATTTAATTAAATCATCATTATTGTTAAATGTTAATTAAATATTAATTGATTTTAACTAAGATAATGATGAATTAAATTAAAATATCCAATTGGGAGTGTTTGGCAACATGGGGTGTTTGGGTTGGAGCCCAAGCCCATTCCATGTGGGAATAGGGCAACTTGGTTTGCCTATAAAAAAGAATAGTGCGTGTGTGTTATTGAGTGAGATTCATTCTTTAATTTTTTAAAAGAAAAACACAGCAGCCCCTTATACACTCTCCCACGCCAATCTCACTGTTTGATTGAAAATCAAATACTGATCTTCTTCTTGATTTCTTAAGGCCAAGGAGGATCTAGCAAATCCCTCCTTGGTTCTTGTTGATTGTCTTCGTGTGGACCTCTACGGTTCGATCCTACACTTGGATCGGTAGCAAACACATTCAGAGACGACATTGGTGGAGCCTCCAAACGTGGGTATGAATCTAAACCTTTAGATTTATTTTTCAGCAGATTCTTATTATGCATAAACTGTAAAATCTGTGCCTTGATTTTGGGTTCTAAGGAACGATCCGTGGTTGTAAATTTTTTTTTTGTTTTCCGATGCGCAACCGGGTCGTTTCCTAACACCATATAGGTACTCTGAAAAACCATGAGCTTAAGTATTCACCTCCTCGATCCAACCGAAGAGCTTTAATACTTTTGCCCAACATATTCTGTACTTCATTCCTGAATTCCTTGAACTTATCAAAGGCTTCAGATTTATGTCTCATAAGGTAGACATAACCATGTCTATTGAAATCATCTAAAAAATGTGATGAAGTATGACTGTTCACCTCTGGCCTCAACTGTTAGTGGACCACATACATCATCATGGATGATGCCTAATAGCTCAGTAGCCCTTTCACCTTGTCCTATGAAAGGAGACTTTGTCATCTTGCCTAACAGGCATGACTCGCATGCCTCAAATGACTGAAAGTCAAAAGGATCCAAAACTCCATCCCTTTGAAGTTTTGCAATGTGGGTCTTATTAACATGACACAATCTACAGTGCCAGAGATATGTCTGGTTTTGATCGCTATGTTTAGCTTTCTTGGTTTCAATATTGAGAATATCTTTATTGTTTAAATCAAGAACATATAATCCATTATATAACCTTGCAATTCCAAATAGAATACCATTCAAACTAAAGGACAACAATCCATTAGATATCTCAAAATGATAACCTATATTATCCAAAGCGGATACTGAAATAATATTTCTAGAAATAAAAGGTATGTGATAACAGTTATGTAGTTCCAATAACAAGCCCATAGGCAAAGATAAACAGTAAGTCCCTACAGCCAATGCAACCACATGTGCTCCATTTCCAACTCGTAGGTCCACATCTCCTTTGGCGAGCACTCTACTCTGCCTTAGTTCCTGCACATCAGTACAAATATGAGTACCACATCCTGTGTCAATGACCCAAGATGTTGAGGGAGAGAAATTAATCTCAATCATAAAAATACCTGAAGTCATAGCATCTCTTCTTCTTGCTTACAAGGAAAGCCTTGCAATGTTTCTTCCAGTGGCCAGACTTGCCACAAAAGAAGCAGACTACCTTGCCCTTCCCTATGCCACTCTTAGGACGAAGAGCAACTTGTCCTTTGGGCTTGGGCTTGGGCTTGGGTTTGGCCTCGGGCCTTACCCTTGCTACCCTACCCTTTGCTTTACAGGCAGCAACTAGTAAAATAGGCTTGGACTTTTTCAAGTCCTGCTCTGCAGTCCTCAGCATGTTCAAGAGTTCTAACAGGGTTTTCTCCTTCGTGTTCATATTGAAATTCATTATGAATAGAGCATAAGAGTCAGGCAAGGATGGCAGAATTAAATCCATTTGTAATTCTGCATGCAAGCCACATCCCAAAGTCTTAAGCCTCTCTATGTGCTCGATCATCTTGAGCACATGAGGACCAACTTGGGCTCCCTCAGTTAGACGACTCCCAAACAGTGCTTTAGAAACCTTGCACCTCTCATGTCGAGCATTTGTTTCGAAAAGCTCCTTGAGGTGTAGAATAATGGAAGAAGCATCCATATTCTCATGCTGTTTTTGCAGCATAGGTGTCACCGATGCTAACATCAAGCATTGAACGCTATCAGCATCATCAAGGAACTTTTGATAAGTATCCTTTACTTCCTCAGTGGCATCAGGATCAGGCTCAGCCATGTATGATTTTTCAAGAATATACAATTTCTTTTATGACTTGAGTATAATACGAAGATTACGATACCAGTCGGAGAAATTGGATCCATCCAACCTATTTTCTTTCTCGATTATCGGTCGCAAGTTCATAATGCTCATTTTGGTTAATCTACAATTGCAGAAAAATAAAGTTATTATAAAGTTCATTATTACTTAATATGGTCTTTTATTAAACGATGCTCCCACTATTTTATTCAAGTCAATAGCCCTTACTATTAAGTCGGGAAAGCCTGTTGACTTTCCTAGTGGACCGAGATCACATCCTTCCCATTGCAAACCTTCGCTTTGGCGAACAAGTCAAAATGAGTTGATTAGGTAGGCCAAAAAACTTAATCCACACTAGTTGATAACTCTTAAAAAGGCCAACAAGCCAATCACACAATCCAATGGCTCCAACCATTGTCCTCAAGTGTGATTCTCAATATCAGTAGAGTGGACACTACATGTCACCACGTACACACAATATGTGTACTACTCTACTATGCCTATGACGCGTTTATCAACCTTTGCTTTGGCAAACAAGCAAAACCGTTATTTTAAGTCGACCCATCACCATTAAGGAAAACTCCAATGCATTTTAACCTCCCACTGGTAGAAGTGTACTCTTTGCTTTGGCAAACAAGGTTTCGACAAACAGTGGTTTGATTAAAACCATGGTGATGGAAGGCTTACATGACTTAACATACTTTAATTAAGGGTCTGTTATTTATTGTCTCACCAGATTATTATCTTAGTTAGAATGACATTGTTTGGCATGTTATTCAACATTCAACCTTAGCATGCATTATAAACACAATATTAAAATGTGCTGGTACATGGCCCAACTAAAAACCCGATTTCCTCGAGCTTAGAGGAATCGGTGGGTCACCTAAGGGTCCTGTAATAAATATCTTGAGTCTTCAAGTATGGTTGCCTCATCCTTTGCTCCGTCTTTAAGTACATTACAAATACATCATACTAAATTTACAATAAGAATAATTATACAAAATTCTTTACATCAATAAATTTAGAAACCTTAATTTATATTCGAGGGGGAATGAGATGAGAAGAGAATGTACATTGAGAAGAGGAGAAAGGCGGGACCCGCAGGCCCTATTTAATAAATTATACAACCATACATACCCAAAAATATTTTCAAACATTCACCATAGGTCTAAGGCTCATGTACCGGGCACCATGCAATATACAAACAAGTAGATAGCATATATTTCAAAAATAATCAATTTTTTAAATTGGTGGGTTAATTATTAATTACCTCCTAAAGATTTACAGATCTGCATTTGGTCCAAAAGTTTTGAAACTTTATAATTTGCCCCCTATGCACTCGGAAGTGCTCTCGCTGCGGCAATGAGTTAGATCGCTGCAACGTGCACTGGTTAACTTGACATTCACGCTCAACGTGCGATCGCCATGGCGATGGGTTATATCGCCGCGGCAAGCACTGATTTCGTCCAACGCTCGTCCCATGGACGATCACCATGGTGATGGTTTATATGGCTGCGGCAAGCGCTGATTCCGTAATCAGCATGAACGCAGAGCATGCACATAGCGGCAATGGGTTATATAGCCGCAGCAAGCGTGCACTGATCTGTAGCTCCAAATCAATTCAAACAGTAAGTAACCAAAAACACATCAAATGGATTTTGCAATCAATCATACACACTGATTTCAACAAAAATCCATCACCCAATATACCGAACGTGCAGATCATCAACAAATTAAAATTGATCGATTAATTGATTTCTTAAAACATGCTTTTAAGGCAGATTTTACGCAGATTCTTTAAGGCAACATATTATCAATCAAATACATGTAATCAACCATCCACATAAAAACTGTAAAATCTGGTACCCTAGGCTCTGATACCACTGTTAGGAAATGATCCTTTGACGCAGCGAAAAACAAAATCAATAATAACAAGGATCGTTCCATAGAACCAAGATTAGGGTACAATTTTACAATTTATATCACAATAAGAATCGGCAAAAAATTAATCTAGAGTTTAAGAAACCATACGCACGTTTGAAGGCTCCTCCAAGTTTGTCTCTGAACGTGTTTTGCTACCGACCCAAGTGTAGGATCGAACCGACGTAGTCCACACGAAGACAATCGCAAGGAACTAATGAGGGATTTGCTAGATCCTCCTTAGCCTTAAGAATCAAGAAGAAATGAAGAGTGTTTGATTTTAGGCAAAACCAACTCTGGTGTGGGAGAGAGGAAAAGAGGCTGTAGCCTTTCCTTTTTACAATGAATGAAGTAATGAAAATTTTTAATTTACTTTCAATTAACACTTTTCTTTTATAGTGTTATTTTAATTGCCCTATTCCCATATGGAATGGCCATGGGCTCCAACCCAAACACCCCATGTTTCCAAACACTCCCAATTAGATATTTATTTTAATTCATCATTATCTTCAATTAAAATCAATTAATATATATTTAATATATATATATTAACATTTAACAATAATGATAATTCATTTAAATATATGCTAACACATATTTAAATGTAATTTCACTTATTTAATTTTTTTTCTAACAAATTAAATAAAAAGCTACGACCTCAGCAAATTTAATTGCATTGTGAAATTACAAAAATACCCTTTCGCCTAAAAAGACGAAAACGCCATTCTTACTTCCTGAGTCTTAAATTATCTTCTATGTGTGTGACTCATAGGCTCCTCATCATACCGGTAGTGTATAGTATCACGATTAACATCGATTAATCGTCTCACTAATACACATACCAAGATTGGCCCCTAGCAAGGCATTATGGCCACCCGATAGATTCGGATTTAGCAAAGCAACTACCTATCAACGATATGGTTACCGTAAAATTTGATCCTTTCATCATACGTTATCTCGACGAGACGAAGGGATAGAAATAGTGTCAACCTTCGGTTACTCTCGATATTATGTATTCAGTTTCTAGACCAATGACCTGTATTATAAACTGGCTAGAGCAACAACTCAATCCCACTATGGCCACAGTTTTAGTGTCATTGCCATATACTGAATTGCGCCATGAGATAACTTCTCCTATACCCAGGAGTGATGAATCCTCTGTCTATCCACCATAGTCTTGATACACTCCTCGATACAGCCAATCACCACCGTATTGACAGCTCCGAATAGAACTACGTTAAGCTAGTGTCAAACTGCACCAATCGGTGCACAAGACGCTCTGGTGATCTCAAGTCTAAGGATCACATGCACCACCATTCGTTAGAGGATTTGTTCCATAGACACTAGGGTTACCATCCATATGGAATCCTCTAGTGGGTCAGTCCAGTGAACTTGCTACTGTGTATTCGCCTACAACAAGCACCCATGTGTTGCACCAGGTTGTCACCAAACAACCTTGACAAGTGAGATCAGGCACTGCCTTTTGACAGGGTCGTTCAACACTATGATAGCCTTACCGTATTATCTATGCCCTTACTTCTGAATAATATTGGGGCTACAGACGTTTCTAGAATAGCCACCATATGTGCCCGTAGGGTTCTCACTATCAAGATTTGAAACACTTGATAGACTCGTCACGGTTCTACCATTCAAAGGACATATATCAATACATATTGCAATAATAATGATTTACGCGATATAGGATAAAATGCCTTTTATTGATTAATGGACATTATTACAAAGAGTGAATTCTACAATAATTGATTGGCTTCAGGGCATCTACTCTAACAAAACTGCCACTTAGGCAAAACGCACTGTTTATAAAAATAGAATTTTTCTAGTTTTATTGTGATGAAGCTTTTTCTTCGCTGCAACGAAGTTACTTTGCCTGATATTCCAAGAGAAACCTCGCCACATAAAAGGAAAAACCTTGCCAGGCGATGTGCTGTTTTTATGGCTAAATTTACATAACTGCCCTCAGCTTGCTTTTTCTCTTGAATCTTCAATCTTCTTGGTTTTTGGTTTGACCAAGAGCTAAGGTGCTTCCAATCAACCTCAAAACTTCTTCAATCTTCTGAATTATGATCAAATCTGGGTAAATGAGCTCATATTTGCTCTGTTTCTCTTTAAAAGCACGTTTAGACCTGAAACATAAAATATACTGAATTAAGTAACAATTTAGCCAAAATCCAATGAGAAGTATTAAAAATCCTAATAAAATCATTTAGAAAACAATATAGTTGTAGGATTATCACTTATTTCAATCCATGGAGAGATTTTTGCAATTGACATATTTTCCCCTTGATTGCGAATACTAGGTGGAAGATCCATATAGATTTCTTCATAAGGTCACCATCGAAGAAGGTATTGTGGACATCCATTTGATGTAACTACTAATCTCGATGAGATACTATAGAAAGAAAGTTCAAACAGTGACATGTTTTGCAACTAGGGAGAAAGTCTCCTGATAGTCGAAACCTTCTCGTTTAGTGAATCCTTTTGCAAAAAAAAAGAGGTTTATAATGTTCAACTAAGCCATCAGCTCGGTATTTAATCTTGTGTACCCATTTATAGCCAATGGGTTTTCGGTGAGAGGGTAAAGGAACTAGATCCCAAGTATGGTTAGTGGCAAGTGCATTAAGTTTTGCTCCACAGCATGGCGCCAATCAGGATGTTGGATGGCATCAAAATATGAAGAGGGCTCGTAGTCTGTTTTGATCCTGCCCATACTTGGCCTGTGCCTAGGAGATAAATGGTTAATGACATAAGCAGATGTGGGGTAGGTGATACCTGTGGTGTTGGAACAAATATAGTTAGTTGTCTATACAGGAGGTCTTAAAACCTGGGAAGAGAGTCTTAGTGGGACAGTGTCTAGTGGGATTATGTTGGAGAATGAGCATCAAAGGTATGGTCTTCAATCGGAGCATCAGCTAGACGTGAGGTAAACTGTGGTGAAGATTGATTAGTTATAGGAGAATATTCAACATGTTCCTCTTAGATTGGAGGAGGACTATCAGATGCTAGAGATGAGTGAGTATCTACAATAGGAACTATAGTAACTATAGTGAGAGGAGCTCTTATTGATGGTGTAACGTCCTGTCTAACAGGGTCTTAAGAAGAGCCACTGTCAATGTCAACAAATAGAAAGATTTTCTCATGAAAGATCACATCTTAGCTAATCAAGAATTTGCGTTGTTGAAGATAAAAAAGGTGATACCCTTTTTTAAGAATGGGGTATCCCATAAAAATGCATCTAGTGGCATGGAGGTCAAATTTGTCATGTGGACCAATAATGGCTAAGTAGCAAAGACAACAAAAAACCCGTAGGTGATTGTTATCTAGTTTTTTGCCAAATAGAAGTTCATAGGGGTCTTTTTGTAAGGGAGTAAAAGATTAAGAGATTTTTGGAACGAAAAACAGAGATATTTGTGAGAGAATAGCTACAAATTCATTCAATCTTAGCTAGCTCACTTTACTCTTTTATATATTAAGGGTAAAGAGTAAAGAGTGATATAGTTATGTAGTTGACTTAAACGGTTATAAACAAAACTGCACTGTTTAATCACAATTACAAAAGAGTCCTCATAGGTTTGACAAGTGACAAACAATACCTTTTTGACTTTACATCCTAACATTCCCCCTTAAACTGAACTGGGGTAACGTCTTGATATTGAGCCACCTATTGGACTTCATTTTCTTCTAAAAACTGCAAGTTCTTTACTGAATCTTCAACTTCAAATTGATTATGAAAATAATTGCTAACAGGTTTTGAAACTGTTACAACTTGATTGGTTAAAAAAATAATGATTTTCAATAAACAGAACTGCAACTTCTGCTAATTTATACCAGCTTGCAACTACCAGCTTGTAAGCACTTGTAACCACAAAACTACAAGCCATAAACAAAACATCCATCTTTCTAAAGAAATGCAACTGCAACTTCCTATTGTCATAAAAACATCAAGCCATAGAACAACCAACTTTTTGAAAACTACAACTACAAATTAACAAGCCAAAAATGAAACAACCAGCTTTCTAAAAAATTCAACTGCAACTTCCAATTGTCACAAAAACATCAAGCCATAGAACAACCAGCTTTTTGAAACTATAGTTACAAGTTCCAATTAAATAGTCTAAACACAAACACAACCAGCTTCTTCTGAGTAAGCACTGTAATTCAATTTTGATTACTCAGTAGAGAACTCCTTAGCCAAATCAGAACAATCAATTTCTTCTAATTAGAAACAAGAACAACCAGCTCCTTTAACTAAACACTATTGCAACAATCAGTCTTCTTTAGTTGAGCACAATTCTAACAATCAACTCCTTTAACTGAACTTTATTGCAACAATCAACTTCTTTAGCTGAGCACAACAACTAGTTAAACACAATTTTAACTTGATCATTTCAATATAACAGAAAGCATAAAGTGTCAATAGAGCAGTTTGTTCATTTCTTCTTTACCAACAACATTCAATTTACTTCTTAATTTAGTGAAGATTTGTAGGAGCTTGCAAAAATTGACTTAGTTTGTTGACTAGAAAACTAAGATCAAGTCTTGTAAGTGTCAAATATTGCAATGCACCCACTGTGCTTCTATATAAACTTGGGTTAGCAAATAACTCACTGTCAATTGAATATAATTTGGTTCCTACTACCATCGGTGTGGCACAAGCATGACAGTTTATCATCTTTGTTTTAGACAGCAGATCAATGGCGTATTTTCTCTGCTTTAGATGAATTCTAACATCAGTTCTTATTGCTTCTAGGCCCAAAAAATAGGATAGAGATCCAAGAATTTTTAGTGAAAACTCATCATTTAGATCTTGCATAAGTTGAGTGATGAAGGAGTTGTCTGACCCTGTTATAAGAATATCGTCTACGTACACAAGAACATTTGTAAAATAATAATTCTATTTAAAAACAAATAGACTACTGTTAGAAACTGAATTTTGAAATCCTTTGCTGAGGAGAGCTATTTTCAGCTTGTCAAACCAAGCTCTTGGAGCTTGTTTGAGCCCATATAAAGCTTTATGCAACTTACATACATAGGCTGACTTAGTAGGATCCTCAAAATCAAAGGGCTATTGCATGTAGACTTCTTCGTTTAGAGTTCCATTCAGAAATGCATTATTCACATCCAATTGTTGAATATCCCACTCTTTTGTGACAACCAAGGTGAGAATTATTCTAATTGTGGAGGCTTTAACCACTGGACTAAATGTTTCAAAGTAGTCAAGTCCAGGGATTTGTTGAAAACCCTTGGTAACAAGTCTAGCTTTATATTTTTGTGAAGAAACATCAGAATTAAACTTGGTCCTAAATACACATTTGTTCCCTACAATGTTCTTATCTGAAGGGGTAAGAACTAGCTTCTAGGTTTCATTTTTCATTAGCACATCAAATTCCCTTTTCATTGCATTTTTTCACTTAGGACTATTAAGAGCTTCAAGAACAGTTTTTGGTTTAGGTATCACTTCACAAGTTTATGAACTAAGTTCTTGATGATGATCTGAAGTAACTGTAGTGGTTGCTATGTTGGTAAAGTTGCATATTGATTAGACCTAAGATTAGTGACTATTGGTGTGTGATCTAAACTAATATCAGTGGCTGTAGTGTTTGTAACAGCTACATAGTTATCAGAACAAGGACTAGTAGCTGTTGGATTGATAAAAGCTACATAGTGATCAGTAGTTGTAGTGTTTGTAAGAACTGATGTTTTGGATCTGGATAGCATCGAATGGGTGTTAGTAGTAACATATTTGTCAGTGTGCAAAGTAGCAAGAATCTTGGATGAGGTGAGATCAACCTCAAGTGAGCACATGAGAAAGGAAGTGATGATGGTATAATAGGAAGTGTCAAAATTGATGTATGTGGTAAGGGAATAGATTTGGTAAAATGAGGTGAGGCAAGAATGTTATTTATATCAGCATTGGAGTGGCCTGTTTAGGAATGGGGTAGAGATGATGAGTGTTGTGTTAGTGATGATGAGGAAATATTGGTAGGAAAAATAGTGGGTGAAGAGATGGAACAATTTGGAACTATAGTGTTAATGTCAACTGTTGAGCATTTTTGGACTGATTTGGAGAGCTGGTTATTGCAGAAGGATCTTTTGGGGTGCACTATGTATCTAAACTGTTATCGATAGCAGTATATAGAAATGAAATAGAAGTGGAACATGTTTCAAATAAAGTTGTAGGAGCATCAGAGGTTGAGGTAAAGTTGGAACTAAATGGAAATTCCTGTTCATTAAATTTTACACTAGGAGTGACAACAATTTTCCCTTCAAGCCTTAGACACTTGTAACCTTTATGGACAAGGCTATATCCTACAAAGACACACTTAGTAGAGTGAAAGCTAAACTTGTGTTGATTAAAGACTCTAAGAAAGGGAAAACAAGAGTACCCAAAAACTTTTAGACTTTCATATACAAGAGGTTTATTAAAAAGTTTCTCATATGGAGATATGTTGTCCAAAACAAGAGCAGGCAACCTATTGATCAAGAACATAGCAGTTTCAAAAGACAACCACCAAAATTGAAGAGGCATAAATGCATGTGCAAGCACTGTAAGTCCTGTTTCTACTATATGTCAATGTTTTCTTTCACATGCCCATTTTGCTGGTGAATGCGAGAGCATGAATGCCAAAATTGAATTCCTAAGTTTGTAAGATAAGAGTGAAGAGCAATAAACTATCCACCTTGATCAGAATGTAGGCATTTTAACCTGGTATTAAACTTTTTTTTAGCCAAATAGTGGAACTTAATAAGATGGACTTAACCTCAACTTTAGTTCTAAGTGGAAATAACCAAGTGTATCTACTATAATCATCTAAGAATTGTATATAATACCTAAAGCCTTCAGATAATGTTAGGGGTGCAAGACCCCAAACATCACTATGGACAAGTTCTAAAGGAGTCGTGGCTTGTGTATTTAAGGGAGGAAAGCTAAGATTCTACATTTTCCCTAGTTGACATGCATCATAGAATGAAGTAGAGTTGTTATCATGATCAGGATTGGTTTTTGCATACTTGTGCTATTTGGACAGTGAAGATAGAATTCTATGCATAACACTTGAGTGAGGGTGTCCTAACCTTCTATGCCATGTTAAATGATGTTGAGCATTTGTGTTTATAGTAAAGTATGAAGCATGTGAACTAGATAAGTTCTTACATGGCAAAGCATTCATAGTATTTTCAACAACTTTCATTAACTTAGTAGTAGGTAGATCAACAATCATGTCAGAAGTTTCAACTTGAGTAATAGGTAAAACAGAACATTGTCGAGTAGAATTAGAGCCGTCACTTTTATTTATAGGTAAAGTAGCACATTGTGTAGAAGACATGTTATCAAGAACATCATATTTCAAGGGAACAACTTTTGAAACAAAATTACAAAGTGTTGTAGTAACATTTGAACCCAGAATTGACAGCTTTTCGAACACTAGAACTACCTTGACAACCTGACTGTAAGTCATTATTAACAGTGTTTGTACAATTAAAGCTGTAACTATTTGAACCAGGATGTTGAAAAACAGGTGATGGGATGGAAATAGATTTTGAGTGAGAAATGGAATGAGGGATATGCAGTTGATACAGGCCACCTTTAAGATCCCCTTACAGTAATGTTGCTTTAGTTAATTGGTCCTCGACAACACAACACTCAGCATTGAACTCAACAATTACGTTATTGTCGTTAGTGAACCTAGAAATACTAAGTAGATTTTTTGTTATTTTGTGAACACACAAGATATTTGTAAGATGTAAATATTTAGAATGAAACATACTAGGTAAGAATGTGTTACCAGTGTGAGAGATATCCAGGTGCTCACCATTTCCCATTTGAAGTTGGCTCCCACCACCATATTCCTTGCTAATTTGCAGTTGACTTAGGTCCAAAGCTACATGATTAGTGGCTCCAGAGTCCACGTATCATGTAGGATCAGTAGGGGTAAACTAAATGGCATATATAGGCTAGGAATTGTGATTTGCACCAGTAACAACAGCCATGAATGCTTGATTGTGACCAAGACCATTCGATTGTTGGCTAGGTGGTCCAAAAGTAGAGATTGGAGAGGGCACATTGTGTTACACTTTAATTGGTTCTTGCGAGAAACCACTGTAACCAGAAGCAAAACCAGATTGTTCAAGATGAGGACTAAACTGTGGTTAACCAATTGGAGACATTTGCTTCATAGTAGGAGCAAAAGCAGATGGGTACTAAGCAGTGTTTGGGTTGTTATTTGTGTTGTAAGGTTGATGAGGAAGGGAATTAGGCAACTGTGAAGGTTCGGAAAATTGATGCAAATTGCCATCATAGGCAAAATTAAATCTGTGGTAACACTGAGCAGATGAGTGACCTGCTTTGTTCCAAACTTGGCAGATCAGTCTATTTCAATTATTACCACGACCTCTGCCTCCTCCATATGGAACAAAACCAGCACCTCTAGGAGTAAACATGAGAGTATTGTTGTAGGGAAAATGCTGAGTGTTTGAACTAGTAGGAAAGTTGTTCGAGGGTAGTGGTAAGACTGCTAAACATGGGGAGTTCCTAGAGAATTTAGAATGGGATAGAGTTGTAGTTCCTAGTAATAACTCCATAAGTTTTGTCATTATTCAATCCTTGTAAAGAACTAACGTTGGGTAAATCTCTAGAACTTCCAGAATTTCCATTTCCAATGTAATTTGTGGTTGCAATATAAGTTGAACTATTATACAAGTCAATTGAATTAAACTTTTCTAATCTAATCTCATATTTTTGGAGCAAAAAGTGTGCTTCTTGAAGTGTAATCAATTCTATTTTCGATTCAAGCCTAGATGTAAGATTCACCGCCATAGGATCATATTCGAGACCTAAACCATCTAAGACATACTGTAACAGATCTTCATCAGATATAATCATACCACTAGCTGATAAACTCTCACTAATTTCTTTCATCTTTTTGATATATTCAAAGATGCTCAGATTGCCCTTTTGAGTTGTATGTAACTGATTCTTAAGATGCAATGCCCTAGCCTTTGAGTTTGTAACAAATTCATGCTCTAAAACCCTCCAAATATTAGTTGAATACCAACATTTTGGTACAATACCAAACATACTTTCTGATATTCTACCAGCCAACTAACTAGGAAGTTATCAGTTCTCTTCCACATGATGTAATTTAGATTAATTTTGTCTTTGACAGAATGATTCTTAACCCTAAGCTCTCCACTCAATTGACTCAATTATCAATGTTTAAATCAGACAACACTAAAGGAGAAAGGCGGGTAATTTTACTGAGCAAGTGGTCTTCGAGTTCGTGCAAACCTACTATAAAGAGGACTTGGGAACTCGAAAACATGTAATTATCCCGAGTGAGTTTTGGACTAATCACTGGAAGCTTGAAGCAATTGCAGTTGTGGATCGATTTAAAGCTTCCTTCAGCATTTCCTCAAGGTTGTTTGATATGTTTACAAGTCCTAAAACACTTGTAAACATGAGTGGACAAGGAATTACAAGTCCTAAAACACTTGCTAATTTGGTTGAGTTGAAGAATTTCACTCCAAGTCCTAGAACACTTGGATTGTGGAATGTGGAAAGTAATGGAGGAAATTAGCCCAAGCAAGTTCCAAGAAGGGAGAGATTCCAAACATTTTGGCCCAAAACATTCCAAGCCCAAGCTCAACAAGGGAAGCTCAAGCCCACCAAGAAAGAAGCCCAAGTGTTGAAGTGGTCCAATCCGGCCCAAGTCTCATTCCAAAGGGGAAGATCCACATGAACCCTTATTGGATCCATTTGCATGATTCTCAAGGCCCAAACTCTTACATCCTTATTAGTAGACTTAATTAGGATCATTGATCAAGTTTTGATCTAATGAAGTAAGCTTATTTCAACTAATGGGGTGGTTAAAGAGATAGATCCTAGAATTAGGGAATTATGTCTCTTTGCATTAAATAGGCATGGCCTTGCTTTTTGAATGAATGGCTTGTAATATTAGTTAAGTTTATTTTCATTTTATTGTATTTGTCAATTACTTGTTTATCCTTGCATTTTCCTATATAAGGGCAAATATTTCATTGTAACAATTAGCTTATGAAATATATGAAATTGGTTTATCCATTTGAGAGAACTTTTGTGTTCTTAAGTGTGCATTCTTTATCCAAGTCTTGGCAAGGGGATTTGGTGGTGAATCAATTCAAGTTGGTGGAGTAATCCTTTAGGCTTGAAGTGTTTCTACTTGTCTTCATCAAGATTTGCAAGTAAGTGTGATTTAGTTCATGTTTTTAATTTGGCCGAATTTCTACTTGATTTTTGGAGTAAGTTGTGTTGTTGAAATTTGTTGGAAATGGATCACTGTTAGGCAGAGGAATTGAGGTCGAGCAAGGAGTTTTAGCCATTGATGCTAGTCACGGCTCTCATACCATGTAAGGGAGTAAAAGATTAAGGGATTTCTAAAACAAAAAACAAAGATATTTGTGAGAGAATAGCTACTAATTCATTCAGTCTTATCTAGTTCACTTTACTCTTTTTTATATTAAGAGTAAAGAGTGATATAGTTATGCAATTGACTTAAACGGTTGTAAGCAAAACTACACCGTTTAATCACAATTATAAAAGACTCCTCACATTTACCCTAAAAGGATACAAATATATGGGTTTTTGTATTTCAAGAATACCCATGTCCCTTAGAGAAGCCATCAACTATGGTAAGGAAATATCTTGATCCATCATGACCAGGGACATGATACGGTCCCCAGATGTCAAGATGAACCAAAGCAAATAGGGTTTTAGTGGAGGAGGTGCTTGTAGAAAAAGAGACCCTAGATTTCTTTACAAGAGGACATATATGACTATTAAGTTGAGGAATAGAAGCACTGTGACCCAATATTTGATGATAAATAAAAGATTTTGTATTAATATTGGTATAAAAATAAGTTTGTTTATTTTGTGTAATACAAGGAATGAACTGTTTATTTCGGCCAAAAGAATCGGCAGAAAAGGGTTTCCAGCAGTACAGGCCATGATGAGCTTTACCCAAGCCCATCAATTTGCCAGTTGAAGGGTCTTGAAAGGTATACATAATAGAAAGGAATTGCAATGTGCAATTATCTGTTAGAGTAGATGCCCTAGAGCCAATCAATTATTGTAGAATTGACTCTTTGTAATAATGTTCATTAATCAATAATAAAATGCATTTTATTCTATATCGCGTAAATCATTATTATTGCAATATGTATTGATATATGTCCTTAGAATGGTAGAACAATGACGAGGGTATCAAGTGTTTCAAATCTTGATAGTGAGAACCCTATGAGCACATATGGTGGCCATTCTAGAAACGTTCGTAGCCCAGTATTATTCTGAAGTAAGGGCACAGATAATACGGTAAGGTTATCATAGTATTGAATGACCTTGTCGAAAGACAGTGAGTGATCTCACTTGTCAAGGTTGTTTGGTGACAACCTGGTGCAACACATGGGTGCTTGTTATAGGCGGATATACCGCAGCAAGTTCACTGGACTGACCCACCAGAGGATTCCATATGGATGGTAACCCTAGTGTCAATGGAACAAATCCTCTAACGAATAGTGGTGCATGTGATCCTTAGACTTGAGATCACCGAAGCGCCTTGTGCACCGATTGGTACAATTTGACACTAGCCTAACGCAGTTCTATTCAGAGCTGTCAGTACAGTGGTGATTGGCTATATCAAGGAGTGTATCAAGACTATGGTGGATTGAGAGGATTCATCACTCCAGTGCGGGAGAAGTTATCTCACGGCGCAATTCGGTATATGGCAATGACACTAAAACGTGGGCCACAGGTGGGATTGAGTTATTGCTCTATCCAGTTATAATACGGGTCATTGGTCCAGAGACTGAATATATAATATCGAGAGTAACCGAAGGTTGACACTATTTCTATGCCTTCGTCTCGTTGAGATAACGTATGATGAAAGGATCGATTGTACGGTAACCATATCGTTGACAGGTAGCTACTTTGCTGAATCCGAATCTATCAGTGGCCATGATGCCTTGCTAGGGGCCAATCTTGGTCTGTGTATTAGTGAGACGATTAATTGGTGTTAATCGCGATACTATACACTACCGGTATGATGAGGAGCCTATGGGTCACACACATAGAAGATAATTTAAGAGCCAAGAAGAAAGAAGGGCGTTTTCGTCTTTTTGGGCGAAGGGGTATTTTGGTAATTTCACAGTGCAATTAAATTTGTTGAGGTCGTAGCCTTTTATTTAATTTGTTAAAAAATTAAATAAGTGAAATTACGGTTGAATGTGTGTTCGCACATATTCAAATAAATTATCATTATTGTTAAATGTTAATATATATATTAAATATATATTAATTGATTTTTAATTGAAATAATGATGAAATAAATAAAATATCCAATTTGGGAGTGTTTGGCAACATGGGGTGTTTGGGTTGGAGCCCAAGCCCATTCCATGTGGGAATAGGGCAACTTGGTTTGCCTATAAAAAGAATAGTGTTTGTGTGTTTTATTAATGATTGATTTTGCCTTTTGAAAAAGAAAAAGAAAACACAACAGCCCCTTATACACTCTCCCACGCCCCTTTCACTATTTGATTGAAAATCAAACTTTTTTCTTTTGTTCTTCTTGATTTCTTAAGGCCAAGGAGGATCTAGCAAATCCCTTCTTGGTTCTTGGTGGTTGTCTTCATGTGGACTTCTTGGTTCGATCCTATACTTGGATCGGTAGCAAACAAGTTCAGAGACAGCATTGGTGGAGCCTCCAAACGTGGGTATGAATCTAAACCTTTGGATTTATTTTTCTGCAGATTCTTATAAAATATAAACTGTAATTTTCTATGCCCTGATTTTGGGTTCTAAGGAACGATCCATGGTTGTAATTATTTTTGTTTTCCGCTGCGCAACCGGGTCATTTCCTAACAGTGGTATCAGAGCCTAGGGTACTAAATTTACAGTTATTGAATGGTTGATACATGTATTTGTTGATAACATTCTGCCATGAAAAACCCAGATTTCGTTAAAACTGAAAAATCTGTAAATCCATGTTGAATGAGTGATTCAAATGATAAACTGGTTTAATAATGTGTTGATGAATGTTATATTGGTTGGTTAATATCCTGGTTGAACGTATGCATGTTTGATTTGATTTGGATTCGTGTTTATACACAAAAACCTGCAAAAACGCGAACTGTACGAATTGGGGATTTCCAGGTTTCGCCGCAGCGAAGCTAACGGAGCCTTTGGACAGTTTCGCCATGGCGAAGATAAAACCTTCGTCGCGGCGAAGTTTGTGGCGGCTAGACCTAATTTAAATCCTCATCGCGGCGAAGATAAAACCTTTGTCGCAGCGAACTATGCAGCAGGGAAGTGCATATCAAATAATCCGCCGCGGCAAGGCGATGCTTTTCCAATTTTGTATTTTTGCAAAGGGACTAATCTGCAGTTTTTAATAACCTATAAAGCCAATGTACATTCTACACATTTAAGAGGGTAATTAATTAATTAACCCACCCAATTCAAAATTGATTATTTTTGAAATGTATGCTTTGTACTTGTTTGTATATTGCATGGTGCGCGGTACATGAGCCTTAGACCTAAGGGTGAATGTTTAAAATTATTTTGGGTATGTATGGCTGTAATATTTTAAATAGGGCCTGCGTGTCCTGTCTTCTCTCCTCTTCTTGATGTACATTCTTTTCTCATCTCATTCCCCTCGAATGTAAATCGAGGTTTCTAAATTTGTTGATGTTAAATTAGTGTAATATTGATTTTATTGTAAATTTAGAATGACGTTTATGTAATGTACTTGGAGTCGGAGCAAAAGACGAAGCAACCATACTTGAAGTCTCAAGATATTTATTACAGGACCCCTAGGTGACCCACCGATCCCTCTAGGCTCGAGGAGATCGGTTTTAGTTAGGCCATGTACCGGCACGTTTAATATTTTGTTTAGAATGCATGCTAAGGTTGAATGTTGAATAACATGCCAAACAATGTCATTCTAACAAAGATAATAATCTGATGAGACATTAAATAACAAACCCCTCAACTAAGAATATTAAGTCACCTGTGCCTTCCATCACCATGGTTTTAATCATACCACTGTTTGTCGAAACCTTGTTCGCCAAAGCGAATGGTACACTTCTACCAGTGGAGGTTAAAATTCATTGGAGTTTTCCTTAATGGTGATGGGTCGACTTAAAATGACGGTTTTGCTTATTCGCCAAAGCGAAGGTTGATAAACGCGTCATAGGCATAGTAGAGCAGTACACATATTATGTGTACGTGGTGACATGTAGTGTCCACTCTACTGATACTGAGAATCACACTTGAGGACAATGGTTGGAGCTATTGAATTGAGTGATTGGCTTGTTGGCTTTTTCACATTTGAGGTTGATAGTGGGAGCTATCAATTGGTGTGGATTAAGTTTGTTGGCCTACCTAATCAACCCATTTTGGCTTGTTCGCCAAAGCGAATGTTTGAAATGGGCAGGATGGGATCTCGGTCCACTAGGAAAGCCAACGGGCTTTCCCGAGTTAATAGTGAGGGCTATTGGCTTGAGTAAAATAGTGGGAGCATCGTTTAATAAAAGACCATATTAAATAATAATGAACTTTATAATAACTTTATCTTTTCTACAATTGTAGATTCACCGAAAATGAGCATTATGAACCTGTGACCGATAATCGAAAAAGAAAACAGGTTGGATGGATCCAATTTCTCAGACTGGTATCGTAATCTTCGGATTATACTTAAGTCAGAAAAGAAATTGTATATCCTTGAAAAGCCATACATGGCTGAGCCTGATCCTGATGCCACTCAGGAAGTTAAGGATACTTATCAAAAGTTCCTTGATGATGATGATAGCGTACAATGCTTGATGTTAGCATCGATGACACCTATGCTGCAAAAGCAGCATGAGAATATGGATGCTTCTTCCATAATTCTACACCTCAAGGAGCTTTACGAAACAAATGCTCGACATGAGAGGTACAAGGTGTCGAAAGCTTTGTTTAGGAGTCGTCACCGAGGGTGCCCAAGTTGGTCCTCATGTGCTCAAGATGATCGAGCACATAGAGGCTTGAGACTTTGGGATGTGGCTTGGATGCAGAATTACAAATGGATTTAATTCTGCAATCCTTGCTGACTCTTATGCTCCGTTCATAATGAATTTCAATATGAACACGATGGAGAAAACCCCTGTCGAGAACTTGAACATGCCCGAGGATCAGAGCAGGACTTGAAAAAGTCCAAGCTCTTTACTTGGTTCTTGCCAATAAAGCAAAGGAGGGTAACGGCAAGAAGGGTAAGGCTAAGGCCAAACCCAAGCCCAAGCCTAAAGGACAGGTTGCTCTTGGTCCCGAGAGTGGCATAGGAAAGGGCAAGGTAGTCGCTTCTTTTGTGGCAAGCTCGGCCACCCTTTGGAGGAAACACCGCAAGGCTTTCCTCGCAAGCAAGAAGAAGTCGAGGCTACGACTTCAGGTACTTTCATGATTAAGATTAACTTCTCTCCCTCAACATCTTGGGTCATGGACACAGGATGTGGTACTCACATTTGTCTTGATGTGCGGGGACTAAGGCGAGTAGAGTGCTCGCCAAGGGAGAGGTGGACCTACGAGTTGGAAATGGAGCACATGTGGTGCATTAGCGTAGGGACTTATTGTTTATCTTTGCCTACGGGTTTATTGTTGGAACTACATAACTGTTATCACGTACCTTCTATTTCTAGAAATATTATTTCGTATCCGTTTTGGATAATATGGGGTATCATTTTGAGATATCTAATGGATTGTTGTCCTTTAGTTTGAATGGTATTCTATTTGGAATTGCAAGGTTATATAATGGATTATATGTTCTTGATTTAAACAATAAAGATATTCTCAATATTGAAACCAAGAAAGCTAAACATAGCGATCAAAACCAAACATATCTCTGGCATTGTAGATTGTGTCATGTTAATAAGACTCGCATTGCAAAACTTCAAAGGGATGGAGTTTTGGCCCCTTTTGACTTCTAGTCATTTGAGGTATGCGAGTCATGCCTTTTAGGCAAGATGACCAAGTCTCCTTTCACAAGACAAAGTGAAAGGGCTTCTGAACTGTTAGGCATCATCCATAGTGATGTATGTGGTCCACTAACAGTTGAAGCCAGAGGTGGATATTCATACTTCATCACATTTCTGATGATTTCGGTAGATATGGTTATGTCTACCTTATGAGACATAAATCTGAAGCCTTTGATAAATTCAAGGAATTCAGGGAATGAAGAACAGAATATGTTGGGCAAAAGTATTAAAGCTCTTGGTCGGATCGAGGAGGTGAATACTTAAGCTTGGGGTTTTCTGAGTACCTGAAGGAATGTGGGATAGTATCACAACTCACCCCTCCTAATACACCCCAACACAATGGACTGTCAGAAAGGAGGAATAGGACCTTACTTGACATGGTTAGGTCCATGATGAGGTTTAGTGATTTACTTGCATCGTTCTGGGGTTATGCCCTAAAGACTGCGACTCGCGTTTTAAACCGTGTGCCGTCAAAGTCTGTAGATAAGACTCCATATGAGCTATGGAGTGGGCGAAAGCCCAACTTGTCTTATCTAAGGATTTGGGGTTGCGAAGCTTATGTTAAGAAATTGACTTCAAACAAGTCCCAGGGCCCAAAATCCCTGTAAATGTATATTTGTGGGGTATCCAAAGGAGACCAAAAGATACCATTTCTACCATCCAGAAGAGCGCAAAATCTTTGTTGCTCGATCTGGTGTCTTCCTAGAAAAGGAACATTTTCTAAGAAGTACTAGTGGGAGAAAAGTAGAACTCGATGAAGTTCTAGAACCACAAGATATACTAGACAAAGGACGGGATGATGTACCACAGGAAGTGGTTGAGCATCATGAGGAGGTTACTCCACAAATTGTGGATCAAAGTGAACCACCTCAGGTAGCACAGGAGCTCCGTAGATCTGGGAGAGTACGCCATGAGCCCGAGAGATACGGTTATCTCATGACTCAACATGGTGACGTACTAGTCTATCAAGACGATGAACCCAGAACCTACGAAGATGCTATATCGGATCCAGATTCCGTTAAATGGCTTGAAGCCATGAAATCTGAGATGGACTCCATGTACCAGAACCAAGTGTGGTCTCTGGTGGAACCACCTGAAGGGATAAAACCCATAGGGTGTAAATGGGTCTTCAAGAAGAAGACTGACATGGATGGCAACGTGCATACTTATAAAGCACGGCTGGTTGCCAAAGGTTTCAAACAAATTCATGGCATTGACTATGAAGAAACCTTTTCGTCGGTTGCCATGATTAAATCCATTCGGATTATGCTTGCAATTGCTGCATATCATGACTATGAGATTTGGCAAATGGATGTCAAAACTGCTTTCCTAAACGGAAACCTTGAGGAGGATGTGTATATGACACAACCTGATGGTTTCGCTCTTGATAGTCAAGCTAATAAGGTATGCAAGTTGCAGAGATCCATTTATGGACTCAAGCAAGCTTCAAGGAGCTGGAACATTCGTTTTGATGAGGCCGTAAAAGAATTCGGTTTTATCAAAAACGAAGATGAGCCCTGTGTTTACAAGAAAGTGAGTGGGAGCGCAGTAGCATTCCTAGTGTTGTATGTCGATGACATACTTCTGATCGAGAATGATATACCGAACTTGCAGTCGGTAAAGACTTGGTTATCCAAGTGCTTCTCCATGAAAGACCTAGGGGAAGCAGCTTACATCCTTGGTATAAAGATCTATCGTGATAGATCGCGTAGGTTGCTTGGCCTAAGTCAGAGTGCATATATTGACAAAGTACTGAAACGATTAAGTATGGAAGAATCCAAGAAAGGATTTCTTCCGATGTCACATGGTGTTTATCTCTCTAAGGAATTGTGTCCTAAAACACCATATGAGAGAGATAGGATGAAGAGGATCCCATATGCATCAGCAATTGGATCCATCATGTATGCCGTGCTATGTACTCGGATTGATGTCTCATGTGCTTTGAGCACTAGCAGTAGATATCAATCGGATCCAGGTGAGCGTCACTGGATGGTTGTCGAGAATATTCTTAAGTACTTGAAGAGGACTAAGGATATGTTCTTGGTTTATGGAGGGGAAGATGAGCTCACTGTAAGAGGATACAGTGATGCTAGTTTCCAAACGGACAAAGATGATTATCGATCGCAATCAGGGTTTGTATTTTGTCTCAATGGCAGTGCAGTGAGCTGGAAGAGCTCCAAGCAAAGCAACCGAGCGACTCTACAATGGAGGCTGAGTATATTGCATTATCAGATGCGGCCAAGGAGGCAGTCTGGATTAAGAAGTTCGTCACAAAACTTAGTGTGGTTCCTACGATTGTTGATCCTATAGATATCTATTGTGACAACAATGGAGCAATTGCTCAAGCTAGGGAACCACGGTCTCATCAGAAGTCCAGAAACATACTCAGACGATTCCATCTCATCAGAGAGATAGTTGAGAGGAAAGAAGTGCAGATTAGTAAAGTGCATACTAACGACAATCTCGCAGATCCACTGACAAAGCCTCTGTCGCAGTAGAAGCATGAAAGGCACTTGAAATCATTTGGTATTAAATACATGAATGATTGGCTATAGTGCAAGTGGGAGATTGTTAGAGTAGATGCCCTAGAGCCAATCAATTATTGTAGAATTGACTCTTTGTAATAATGTTCATTAATCAATAATAAAAGGCATTTTATTCTATATCGCGTAAATCATTATTATTGCAATATGTATTGATATATATCCTTAGAATGGTAGAACCGTGACGAGGGTATCAAGTGTTTCAAATCTTGATAGTGAGAACCCTATGAGCACATATGGTGGCCATTCTAGAAACGTCCGTAGCCCAGTATTATTCTGAAGTAAGGGCACAGATAATACGGTAAGGCTATCATAGTGTTGAACGACCCTGTCGAAAGGCAGTGACTGGTCTCACTTGTCAAGGTTGTTTGGTGACAACCTGGTGCAACACATGGGTGCTTGTTGTAGGCGGATATACCGCAACAAGTTCACTGGACTGACCCACCAGAGGATTCCATATGGATGGTAACCCCAGTGTCTATGGAACAAATCCTCTAACGAATGGTGGTGCATGTGATCCTTAGACTTGAGATCACCGGAGCGCCTTGTGCACCGATTAGTACAGTTTGACACTAGCCTAACGCAGTTCTATTCAGAGTCGTCAGACGGTGGTGATTGGCTATATCAAGGAGTGTATCAAGACTATGGTGGATTGACAGAGGATTCATCACTCCCGGGTACGGGAGAAGTTATCTCACGGCGCAATTCAGTATATGGCAATGACACTAAAACTGTGGCCACAGTGGGATTGAGTTGTTGCTCTATCCAGATTATAATACGGGTCATTGGTCCAAGCCGAATATATAATATCGAGTAACCGAAGGTTGACACTATTTCTATGCCTTCGTCTCGCGAGATAACGTATGATGAAAGGATCGTATTGTACGGTAACCATATCGTTGAGGTAGCTACTTTCTTTGAATCCGAATCTATCGGGTGGCCATGATGCCTTGCTAGGGGCCAATCTTGTTCTGTGTATTAGTGAGACGATTAATTGGTGTTAATTGCGATACTATACACTACCGGTATGATGAGGAGCCTATGGGTCACACACATAGAAGATAATTTAAGAGCCAAGAAGAAAGAAGGGCATTTTCGTCTTTTTGGGCGAAGGGGTATTTTGGTAATTTCACAGTGCAATTAAATTTGCTGAGGTCGTAGCCTTTTATTTAATTTGTTAAAAAATTAAATAAGTGAAATTACGGTTGAATGTGTGTTCGCACATATTCAAATAAATTATCATTATTGTTAAATGTTAATATATATATTAAATATATATTAATTGATTTTTAATTGAAATAATGATGAAATAAATAAAATATCCAATTTGGGAGTGTTTGGCAACATGGGGTGTTTGGGTTGGAGCCCAAGCCCATTCCATGTGGGAATAGGGCAACTTGGTTTGCCTATAAAAAGAATAGTGTTTGTGTGTTTTATTAATGATTGATTTTGCCTTTTGAAAAAGAAAAAGAAAACACAGAAGCCCCTTATACACTCTCCCATGCCACTTTCACCGTTTGATTGAAAATCAAACTTTTTTCTTTTGTTCTTCTTGATTTCTTAAGGCCAAGGAGGATCTAGCAAATCCCTCCTTGGTTCTTGGTGGTTGTCTTCGTGTGGACTTCTTGGTTCGATCCTATACTTGGATCAGTAGCAAACACGTTCAGAGACAACATTGGTGGAGCCTCCAAACGTGGGTATGAATCTAAACCTTTGGATTTATTTTTCTGCAGATTCTTATAAAATATAAACTGTAATTTTCTATGCCCTGATTTTGGGTTCTAAGGAACGATCCATGGTTGTAATTATTTTTGTTTTCCGCTGCGCAACCGGGGCGTTTCCTAACATTATCATCAATGCAAAATTTGGACATAGAAGGAGGACATTTTTTGGGACTAATTTTTCCATCAATTGGACTATACCAACATGGGTGGCTAGAGTGATATTTCCATTTGGCATGCGGACTGAAATGGGTGAACTAGACTGTGTGTGTTTTAAAAAATACATTTGGTTGCAAATAATGCGGTCACTAGCCCTCGAGTCAATTATCTAGATATCTTTTGAAACTGAACTACTTGAAGAAAATTATCCTTTTCCTAATCTAGACGATCTAGAGACATTGGATCCACCTTGAAAATTTCCATGTGGTGAGCCATTGGATGAGTTTAATTGAGAGACTTGTTGTTGGTCGTTGGACTGAATGAAATGATTTGGGTCGTTCACTATATTATAAAAAAAGGGCACCTTTATCTCCCCTATAAAACCCTAGCTGCCCATCATTTTGCATCCCTTCATTTTTTGTTTTCTTTGATTAACCTTCAACGTTCCCACGGTCGGTCCGAGCAACAACAAATGTCATGGAATCACCAAGACACAGTGATTCCAAAATAGCCAGACACTGGCTTTCATCTTAGACAGCAAGTTAATAGAGCCATCAGAGTGTTGGCGATGATGTCTTGGCAAGCATCTGGGTTCAAAAGGGAAGAAAGTTTTCGTTTAATCCCAACAATAAGTGAATTAGCCGTCCCTCTCCTTTGATTTTTTTGAACTGATGCAATTCATCGACCATTTTAGCGGCTCTTTAATGGTGTCCAAATCATTCCAGATCGCTGATAATCGGTTGAAATACACCGTCACCAATTGATTGTGTTGTTTGATATCGGCAAGATTTTGCATGAGAGGCAACTACGCTGCCTAAGTATGTTGAGAGACATAAAGGAAAAGGAGAACAAAGAGCTTTGTAAAGAATTGTATTTTATTGATATACCTCACATGTACATAATACATCTATTTATACAAGAAAGAATAATTTATGTAAGGAAATACAATAATAGAGAATAATGCTATGATCTCAATAATAAGGAAGTAGCATAATATCTAATATCCATTCTCCATATAAAATCCTAACATATCTCCATTGAATGCACAATATTCTCATTTCATATCAATAGGAGGAGATAAACGGTGGAGAGAGAAAAGGTTAGAAAAGCAATCATAAAGGAAAAAGAAAAAAAATAGGTTTTTATTTTCTTAGATCTGCAAAACGGAGAGAAGATTAAGGGAGAGAAAGAAGAGAAGGAAAAGAAAGAGAAAATGAGAGGGCAAGTGATGTGGAAAGTGGTGATGTGGCAGATGGTGTGGCATTGTCACATTAGTTACCACATCTTTTTGTACAAAAATTCTTTGTAAGAGTCTTTGTAAGTCTAACATTTCTCTATAATGAATAAAGCGGAAACAATCATAGTTTCTAACAACGGTTAACTCAATACCTTGTTTCTTACAATGCTCAACCCAATACCGTAGTTTTTAATGATGCTCTATCCGGTGTGTTTAATAACCTTTTACAAATATCTTGTATTCTCACTTTTTTTTTCTTCATCATTTTGAATTGGTTCTCACCCCTATAAATTATAGACAATACAAAAAATATTCTACTTCTAATATGAATCTTATTCTATTCTTAAAAAATGACTATCATAATTATATTCATATTTATAATTGTATTACTCTTAAAATATTTTTTCTAGAATACAATTCCACGGAAAACCAAATCAGGAAAATGAGCCATAATAGCCCAACAAAAGATTTTATCTCACTTCAAGATTAGGGATATCATATAAGGAGTTTATCGTAACAAATGGTGGATAATTCAATTTTCTCTGATAACTCTTTGAAATTCTCCTAAATCTTCATTAGTAATAAAGATCTAATCAGAAAAACTAGCAAAATAATAAAAACGAGTTCAAACTATTAAGTCAGTCTTTAGATTATTAAACGTGATACCAATGATTCAAAACTTATGGGTAGTTATTGGAGCTCCACAAATCTAATAGACTTACACAAAAACTATCTAATTACGAGTAAAGCTGGCAATTGATGTATAAATACTTTATTAGATGATTTGTTTAAAATATTCATTTATTTATTTGTCTTATAACCAAATTATTTTGATTATAGTTTTCAGTTTCACTTTGATTCTTGTTTTGAAAAGATTAAGAAATTAATTTTGATTATATTCAAGGATATTTTAGTTTCGTTCACATAATTTAATAATAGATTATATCAAAAATTTGCCTCTTCCACTGGCAAGATCTCACCAAACACAATGTTAGAATTTTCCTCCCTGCTCTTCTTTTCATCACCCCAAAATACAACTAGCGGCTTAACATCTATTAATTACTTAGTAAGGTTTAATATGATTAAAACGCGGCGGAATAGTTTTTAAATTTTTTTATTAAACCTTAATCTCATGATCTGGGTATTAATTTAATTATTTTCATGTTAATTCACATACAAGGTCTGCGAATTACTTACCATCGTCTGGAGGCTTCTGCTTTTTAATCTTCACAAGTCGATTCAAGGGTAGAATCGTGCTTCAATATCCACATAGAGAGAATACAGAGGAATCAAAGAAAACCCAATTGCTAGAGAGGGTATGAAGTGGCGGCTAGGGTTTTTCTCTCTCAAAATTTTCTTAATTTTGACTGAATGAATAATCACATTTAAACCGAATTAATTAGATTTCCTAATAGCATCAATATATTAAATATATTACTCAACTAATTAGGAATTTTATTTTCCAATTAATATTAATTAGGGTAATTTAATTAATGCAATTAATACTAATATATTTAATTAATAAATATATTAAATATTAATTTGTTAATTTATTTATTACACAATAAATACACATAGGTGCCTACCCATGTAGAATTACCGAATTACCCTTGTCTTTGTAAAAAGACCAAAATAACCTTTAACACTTCTTTGATTAAATATACATTCCACAATCAATCCTCCTTATAAGCTCCCCATCATGTTGGCAATGAGCAATATCGCGATTAACTACCAGTTAATCGTCTCATTATTCACAGACCATGATTGGCCTCTAAAAAGGCGTCATGGCCACCCAACAAGTAGAGATCAACAAAGATCTGATCTCTATCAATGGTATGGTTACTACGCAATCAAATCCTTTCATTATACCTTATTTTCTCAAGACTAAGGTACAAAAATAGTGTCATCATTAGATCATAACCTTGATGTATTTGGTGTTTGGTTATCGAAAGAATGATTGGAATAAAATAGGATTTGAGCAACAATTTAATTCTACTGTGATCACATATTTATAGTCGTTGCCCTATAATCAAACTGCGTAGTGAGATAAATTCTCCCGTAACCAGGAGTGACGAATCCTTTGTCAATCTACCATAGCCATGATATATTTCATGATGTAGCCAATCACCACCGTCTTGATAACCCTAAAAATGATTACGTTAGGCTAGTGTCAAACCACACCACTATGTACACACGACACTCCCATGATCTCAAGTCTTAGAATTATATGCACCACCGTTCGTATGAAGATTTGTTCCATAGAGATTGGGTTTACCATTTGCATGAAATCCTCCGGTGGGTCTGTCAAGTGAACTTGCATCCAACAAGCACTCACCTGTTCCACCAAGTTGTCACCTAATAACTTTAACATGTGAGATCTATCACTACCTTTCAGTAGGGTCATTCAACACTGTGATAGCTTTATCGTATTATATGTGCCCTAGGTCAAATAATAGTGAAGCTATGAACATTTCTAGAATGATCACCATATGTACTCATAGGGATCTCATAATCAAGACTTAAAATGTTTGATTCCCTCGTCACAGTTCTACCATCCTAAAAATATATATTATAACATATACGAGATACGAATTACATAATATAAATATAGCCTTTATTAATATTTATAAACATGATACATTAGAGTCAATTATAATAAATTGATTGGCTCTAGAGTACATACTCTAACAAGTTATTAGCCTTAATTAAAAAATGGCAACAAGATTGGGTAGAGTTAGTGGCTGGTGTAGTCTCTTTTAAGAGTTAACGACTTTTTTCTATCCAAATAATTGGTTAATGATATTTCCCCATTCACAACCTTTTAAAAAACCAGTTTAGTACCTAAAGTTAATAATTTTCGATGTGGGAAAGGGTTAGATGGACAAAAGTTTGCTATAAATGAGATCAGAATGGTCAACTAGCATTTTGCATCTGAAATCAAAATTTAAAATTATAAAAAACAACTTTCTTCCCCTCTTTTTCTTCTTGCTTTTTCTTTCCTTCTCTTTCCTCTCTCAGTTGCACTAGGCCACTTGCTCTCTTTTTTCTCTCTTCTCCTTCACTTTTCTTTTCTTCCTTCTTTTTTCTCTTCCCCATTCTCTCTCTCTCTTTACCCCTCACTTCCCATATCCAGTCGCTAACACAACAAATGTTAACTCCTTCCAGATCTAAGACGAGACATGCCACATCGTTGTCGTCATCAGCCACCCAAAACGGTGGTGGAGAGAAGCGTAAGGAAGAGTGATGGATTAAATGATTATGCTAGTTGCTTCTCTACAATGAAGCACTAAACACAATTTTGTAATGGGGGTCTCTTTTTCCTCTTAATCATAATTGATTCTTCATCGATCTCATTAATGAATTTCTCGGCAACCATATTATATAAATGAGCTAGGCGGATAGAATTTTCAATGTAATTTGGTACGGATTCATTCCTTTGTGTGGTGATGATTATTGCAAAGATGGCTTTAAGCCTTGGAAGGACAAATTTATTGTGAAGAAGAGATAATCTATTAAATTGTATTTACTTGGAGATCATAGAGAATCCTTGCAACTTAGATATTTACAATTCATATATTAGATATTTAGGTTGTGTTGTTGTGGCTGAGAAAGGGGAGAGACGATGAGAAGAAAAACTATTGACAGGGTGGCTTTGGTGCTAGTGGTGGTGGTGGTGCAATTCCCCCTTTTTGCTAGCAATGGAAGAGGCTGAGATAGAAGAAAGAGAGAAAGGAATTTTTGTCTTTACAATCAAATATCGTAAAGTTTGGATGGTAAATTGGTCTTTTCCAAGTAAACGTAAGAAAAAGTTGTTTACTCCCTCTTAACTATTAACATGTGCCGTGTGGCATCTTTGTAATATAAGAACGTGGCTCCTTCATGGGGAAACGTGGCTTTATAAGAAGTCTGTGGAAGTGTTACGTGCCTTCTTCAGTTTAAATATCTATATTCCATGGAAATTACTATTAAACTATCTATTTTTAATTTCATCCATTTACTTGGAAAAGACCCAAGAGAAATTATCAGTCAATCTCAGAGGGGACAAGGCCAAGAACACAAGACACGAGCTGAACCTCAAGTTGAGATTCAGGTCTCTCTTCATCTCTCTTTCTCTCAAGTACAACGCAAAGAAATTAGTATATAACTAAAGAAATTTTAATTAAAACGTAGTTTGGTTATGTAAAATTAATTGCAGGAAAGAGGGGAAATATTTTTCTTCTACAGGCCTAAAGTTGACAAAAAAGAAGCTCACAGCGTAAATGATGTGCAACGATTGTACCTCGTATTGCAGCCGGAGTCCGGTGAGAAAAGTGTTGAAGAAAAACAAGAGCAGGAGTCCGGGAAGGAAGGCTTGAAGAAAGGAGAAACTGGCTCTGTAGGAAATCAAGGCGGACACGGTAGCCAGGTTAACAAAATACCAATTAATTTATTTTTTATTTCAAAAGCGTATTGCTGCACAATTGCTATAACTTTTATCAATTGCAGGAAGTGAACATCGAAAAGGAACCACTGTTGCGGTTCATTGTGATAGGCCGGAAAAGTCTTCCGGATCCAAGCCAGAAATCCAGGCCTTACTGGGGTTTTGTTGAGATTGTTACCACAAAAATTGAGGATGTGAAAACTGCTCTAAAAGGAGGTACTGAATATCACTTAATTTGTTAGTTTCTCAATATTAATTCCTTGATAAATTTATTTTTTCTGGGGTTTTGAACTCGACTGAACTTTGAATTCAATTTTTACCAATCAAATAACAGATTTAAAAAATAACATAAATCTCACAACTGTTAGTATTTATCTATAGCTGTTATTTGAACAGTAACGGGGGAATTTTTGTTATAACAGAGAGAGTTTTGTTATTTAATTATATCTGAGGGGAGTATTGTTATTAACCCTTTCTAATAATGTATTGGCATATAGAGGAGTATGATACTTCAACTAAAGGTCATCGAAAAAATCAACCAGCCAGGGCCGTGGGAGAAGGCGTTTACCGCATTTTAAGGCACAGTCTAGGAAAAAAAATGCACACTCATTTAATCTACAAGCTTGAATTTCCACCAGAGAGCAAACAAAATGAGCCTCAGGAGTCCCTTAACATTGAACGTGAAGGCTCATTTCTCATACAAATAAAGAACCCGGATCAGCATGGCAGTTCACAGTTTAGAGGGCTGCAAAACAAGCGCAGGGCCGTCTTTCCTGCCCATCTGCAAGGCCGGTTCGGGCAGAAGCGATATTTCCCGGCTGACCCACCGGATTTTTTGAACTATGAAGGGTGTGAATTCTTGCTGATAGCAGCATCTGACGATATAGAAGAGGAATTGGGATTGGAACTGGAGACAGAAGAAGGGGAAGCAAATGAATGTTGTTCGGATTTGGTGAAGACTTTTGGAGAGACAGCATCAACTAGTGCACTTTTTCAAGGCACTTGGGTTTGAACTTTGAATTATGTTTATGTATTATAAATTTCAGTCGCTGAAATTTTTTTATCTTTGTTGTAAAAATGGATTTTTGTGAGAGAAAATCCAGGATTTTGGTAACAGTTTGTGTAAATAGCTCTATCTTGTGGAACGAAATGCATCGCTTCTGCATATATATGTTTGTGTATACATTAAATTTGGGCAATTTCTCCTCTGCGATATTAGGATATACAATGTTTGAAAAAAAAAAAATCAAAAAAAAAAAAAACTTTTTTGGATAAAATTTATAATTGTTAGATAAACGAAAAGTGAATACCTAAATAAGCGGTTCTAGCATTAATTTTTAATAATTTTATAATCACAATTTATTTGTTTTTTAAATTATAAATATTTCTTGATGCACTACTTTTATGACAGAAAATCTATTTTTTATATACTAATTTAAATATTATTCAAATATGATTTTGTGATAAAAGTAGGATAATTTTAAAAGAAAATGATAGTTTAATGGGGAGAAAAGTTTTTTATATATATCCATGTAAAATTATGAATTTTCAATTACTTCTCATTCTTTTTCTAATATTCATGTTATATTTTTATTGTCTCTTAATTATATATAAATTTATTGTTTTCGTAAATTATAAGTAAACATATTGATATCACTTCAATTCTATTACGTTAATAGGTTTGGATTGTGTTTTTAATTTGAAAAAAAAAAAAATTGAATATTTAAATTGTGTTTTGAGGCACGATAATAGTGAAGGTATAATGAGTTAAAACAATTAATTAATTTTTTTTTCTTTTAGAAGAAAAAATGGGAATACAAGTATTTATGGTACTTATGAAATATCATATGGAAAAAAAAAAAAAAAAATTAACTTTAATAAGGGTATCTTAAAAATGGAACTTTTAGTTTTAAAATGGTGGAAAAGAAAAACCTTCATTAAATAGATTTTATACAATTTTATTGGATAGATTACCTAATTTTTTTCCTTTTTCTATGCCGGCTTGGATGGGTATGAGTAGGGGTATCCAAAAAAAATGCAAAAACCAATTCGATTTTGGTTTAAAGAAATACAAAAACTAATTTTTCGGTTCGGTTACCGGTTTATGAGAAAATGCTAACCAATTAAGCGAAAATTGAATTTATAAACTAGTTTATTATAAATATATAAAATTAAAAAAATCGGGTTATTATAAAAATGTCAAGTTAAAAAAACAGATAAAATATTAAACATTAAATATTAAATTAAAACTTGTTCAAAACCGGTTAACGGTTTTCCCTTAACCGGTTCGGTTCAGTTCAGAAAAATTCGTGAACCGAAAAACCAGTTTGATTCACAAAATCGATTAACCAATTTTGAACACCCCTAGGTATGAGACTATGAGCTAGCCCCTATTGCACTGGGCCCAACATACATAACCAAGTAACCAACGACTTTCTGTGGAAGGCTAGAAAATTTAAGAGACCCTAGTTTTATTAATAACTAAATGTTAGGATCTATTAACATCCTATTAATGAACTAAGGTTGCATATAGTTAGGGCCTTAAGAAGATTATTTCAGTAATTTATCTTTAATCTGATCATTACCTTCTTTGGTTCACGAGGTAATAAAAGATTTTGACAATCTTTTATTATGCAGGTAATATGAGAGGTGATATATAGGGTTATGTGATTACCGATTCAGAGAATAGAATTATAAGATTATCGTGGTAATCCTATTTTTGTTCCAATTTTACCCCTATTTAATAAAAATTTTGAACATAAATACCCTCCTTTTGATGTCAAATAACAATTAACCCAACTTGTTGAATGACTTCTTTAACCTCATTAATTAATTATTTGGATAAAAGTGTCTCATATATATATATATATATATATATATGAGTAATGTTACACTTACAAATAAATCTTATAAAGATCTTCATATAAAGTGATATGACAAAAAATGAATGAAAGAGTAAATATAATGAGTTTGATAATTTAATCTTCAAGGTATTATATCGCACTAGTAATCCTATCTTTTTGGTAATAAAACATTGTCAGAACCAAATGCCCCTTAAAGATGTTTTATTTTTTATTAAATTTTATAATAATAAATTTATCCCTATATTAAATTGTAAAAATTAACTTTAATTTTTCATTCTTTATAAGTCTTTTTGACACCCCATTATTATCTCAGAAACTCTAATTTTTTTATGAGAGTGGACAATAAAGACATGGTTTGATAAATGAGTTTATTTCTAGTCGCATATAAATTTATGGTTATTTTTTTTCTTTTTTAAGTATTGGTAGCTATTCAAATCTATATATTTTTTGTGTTGTTTGACTTTATTATGTTATTGGAATTAATTGTAAGAATTTTTTTAGCTTCAATTTTTTATGAACTTTTAATTTGATTTTCCAAAATTTTGTTTTAGGAATACGATGGTGGGGGATATATCTCATAAGGAAAGAGAACGATATGTTGGGTATTTATGAAATTTGTGGGCTACCATTAAAAAAAAAAAAAAGTATATATATATATATAACTTTGAAATCGGGTATTTTAAGAATTGAGATATTTTTAGTCAATTAAGGTTTTTGTATACAATATTTTTTTTTTTTTTTCAATTTCAAATTTAGTTAGGTTTTTTGTTTATACCATTTTTGCTCAGTTTCAAATTTAAAACTTATATTTTCTTTTTCATATTCAAATTCAGCTCATTGTGTGATTACTTTCTCCGTAACTTTAATAATATAGTTCCATCAAATAAAAAATTGTTTCAGTGATTCAAAAAAATTAGAGTTAGGGTTTTCTAAAAGCTAAAGATTAAAAATTAAAACAAAAATATAAAATATAATATAAGTATATTTAGAAATTATTATGTTTTTTCTATTCATTTTTGTTAAGGTTAAACTTGTCAAAACAAAAAAATATATAAGTAAAAGTGGGGGATATCGATCAATTTAATAGGGGGTAAAAACTTCCCTTAAATTTATTAAAATATTAAAATTTATCAATATATTATTATTTATCGAAACTTCCATCTTCTTCAAACATTCAGTTTTGTATATATGTATTTTATATTTAGTGATAATACATTACACATGTATAATTATATTTCACTAACCAAACTCTCAAAGCCACTACCCAAAATCCATTGAAGATTATATTGTATTTTCTAAGTAAATAATTTTTTCTGTATATTATACCTTATGATAGCTCTTGATCTTACAGTATTTTGGGAAAATCTTATATACTTCCCTTTAGCTTAAAAGATGAGATACAATTAAAGAGGAAATACTGAAAGTGAATGTTTACAGGAGAAATTAATTTCACACTAAAGTATCATACATTTATACAATTATTCTTTTAATAAGCTTAGTTATTAATATAAAGTTTAAAAATTGAAGGTTTATTGAGTTTTGTTTGCTAGTGTATTTGCCTTAAAACCAATGATAGATGTAATAAGGTTTAGGGCAACATCTGTATATATAAACTTTATAATGATTTTATCATTAACAAAATGATGATTATTCTACACTACTTTGTGTTATCTATATTTAGTTAAGGTGCATATGTCTTTGAGCTTGTTTCATAAAGAATTTTATTTTCATAGAGTTCGACAATATGAGTATCAGAATTCTTTTAGTATGACTCGCTCTTAATTATGTTCCTTATCAGATGTGATAATAATTGGGCACAATGTTATCACAAAATCAACATTACTATGTATTGCCATTGATTAGCATGAGATGTTGATGGTTGAGTGATGAGACTTATGACAAGTGATGTGGTAATTCATTAGAGAATGAAGCATCGAACATGACTATCGGACGATTGATCATATGGGTGTAACATCTTCAGTCAATGATCATCATTATGTGCATTAATGTCACCTTATCCTTATACCTGAGATACAATCATGTCTTGTGCATAGGTGCTCGTGGTTCTTCAGCACATTATAACTAGAATATTCATATCTAGTGTATAGTGCTTGTTACTCATGAGTTAATCATGTATGGAGTCATATGTGTACTCAATAAGGAATTTGATTACTTGAATGTTATGAGCTTAAGTGTTCCAAGGGATCAACGAATGTGGAGGAAGTCTTTGGCATAAGCATTTATGTTTTATGAATAGTTTCACTACAACAAAAATGGCCTACGGTAACACTGGACAGTAGCACTTTTCCTTAAAGTGTTACCGTAGACTATCTATGGTAACACTTGATGTTAAAATGTTACGATAACAATTTTTATATGTAACATTTTAACTTTTTGCAACATATTTTATATCAATGGTAATTCTTTTTCTTAAATGTTATGGAAAATATATCTATAATAGCATTTTTAAAGTGTTACAATAGACCTAATAATATAGTAATTTTTTTATAATGTTACCATATAATCAAAATACAGTAACATTTTATAAGTGTTATCATAAACCCAATTATTTACCGGAAAACAAAATATTATTCCCGCCAATATGAAATGAGGTTGATTTTGTGTCATTTTTATTGTTTAGGGGTCAAATTTACTATTTGGGTTTTACTTTGTTACATCTCATTCATGTAGGGACCAAACTAAAATGTTTTTACAAATAGTATAAAGGAAGATGGAAGGTTATGCAAAGCCAAAAACGTCCACCCATCTTCATCCCTTTTCCAAAGACCGTCCAACTTCCACCTTCGACGACCATTTTCCTTCTCCAACGGCTAGTTGTCATCACGTAAGACCTTCCTGGATTCCAACGACTATTAAGTTTCCTCCATCTGTGACCATTCATCTTCTCGATGACTTTAATTTCTTAGTTTTTTGGCAACTTCTAGACATCCTAGGGGCTGGTCCATACTCCCTAAGGTCAGATCCACCTTCCCCAAGCTTGGTTGACTCGAAATCTCGCCTGAAAAAGCCATTTCACCGTCTTGACTCTTCACCTTAATTCTCAATGTGATTTCATCACTTTTTGGTGTCGTTTCATCTCCCAAGTGTTGGAGTTGTCCACCATTTCAACAATAAGGGGTCACGCATATGCATTCGGGAGTCTTGTTGCCCGGTCAATGGGTAAGGGTGCAGGGGACAACACCTCCCGACCCGCAAGCAATTTGCGTGTATTGAAATAATATTGATTCTACTAAATTAAAATATGGTAACACTTAAAAATGTTACTAAATCAAAATATAATAACACTTAAAAGTATTACAATTTTCTTAAACTTTAACCGGGAAAAAACCTATATACCCGCCAAGCAAAATTTACCCCCCAAAAAAAAATACCCAATACCTCATTCACTCATCTTCTTCACGCCACTTTTGCAATTTTACTTCTTCACTAAAATTTCAGCTGCAAACTTCCCTCTATAACAATTTTTCGTTATTTTAGTGAAGCCACCCTACACTTAGAGCATTTTCAACTCTTTCAACCTACTCACTCAAACAAAATACCCTACACTTAATCATCTTCAGTCAGAAAAATCTAGTGAAAATTATTGGTTTCATTGAATTTTTAGCTTAAAATTCCAATACCCATAACCTATTGAACCCTAAATCGAAGCCCCCATCCTTTAAGAGGCAAATCAGTGAAGCTACGATTCAGGTGAATCATTTTCTTCGTTTTTTTAATCTTGTCAATTGTTTGCTTATGTTTTTTGGTTATTTGATAGTGAGTATATTGTTCATTAGGGTACACAAACTCTGGGTGGACGGTCGCCTGTGAAAAAGGTCATTTCTAGTTGCTTCACATTCTTCTTTTCACTCTTGCACTCCTTCCTCACATTTGTTACTTTTTTTTTTTTTTGTGCATTTGCTGTTTATTGTTTTGTGCTTTGTTTGTACCAATCTCCTTTTTCCAAATAAATGAAGTTTGTGTAATAATTTATCATGATTTTTCTCAAGTTGGCTTCTGTTGATGATTTATAAGCTAACAATGACATATGTTTGGATTTCACAGTTGTCAACATGGGAACCAAATTTAGACCCATTTGGGTTGCTTTTCTCCTTTTGCTGTTCTTGTCCTCTACTGTGTTTTCTTCGCCCAATGATGGTTTGATTCGAATTGGGCTGAAAAAGAAGAAAGTGGATCAAGTCAACAGGTTTGTTGGACAGACGGACTCTAAGGAAAGGGAAACAGTAAGGGTACCTGTCAGAAAGTATAATCTCCATGGTAATCTTAAAGACTCGGACACCAATATTGTTGCAGTTAAGAACTATATGGATGCACAATATTTTGGTGATATTGGCATTGGTACTCCTTCCCAAACATTCACTGTGATATTTGACACGGGAAGTTCTAATCTTTGGGCGCCCTCTTCGAAGTGTTACTTTTCAGTGAGTCTCTTTAACCTTCTCACTTTAGTTATTCAAGAATCTTTATTCAATGGAATTTTACTGTTGTTGTTTGGATGGAGAAAAATATGTAATTTTTCATTTTGACGTAGGTTTCTTGCTACTTCCACTCCAAGTATAAGTCCAGCCAGTCAAGCACCTATGAAAAAAATGGTACGATCCTTATTCCTGGTTCAAGGAATTTTCTTTTTTATTCACAACCACACCCGCACCGCTCCCTCCCCCCTTCAAATTTTCCATAGTCAAATTTATTCTGATAATTGGGTGTGCTCTTGTGAATCACCCGTTGACTCTAGATGAATGCATGGGACATTTTCATAATGCCACATGGAAATAGTTTTCACCAACTGTTTGTTTATAGCTGTATAAGTAATAATGCCATAATTTATTTATTTATACATTTCAAAGCTCTTAATCATATTTGCCCAGTAGTAATTTAGTTTGTGCATGTCGATGTAGTCTATTCCTAATATAAGAAATGCTTACAATGTTATAGACAATTAAATGATCTAGACAAATACGATTATCAATATATTGCGTATACTGGTATTGTAACGCCCACATGGAGGTATGTAATTTAATTTATGTTCTTATGCCTTTAGTTGATTTTTGCTAAAGTTATTTTAAGGAAAATGTGAAGAAAATGCCTTAAACTTGCATTAAGGGTAAAATAGTCTTTTCACTCAAAATTAGTTGAAATTGTGGGGAGTGAAAAGAGATAGAATTTCATGGAGAATGCAATAAAAATGAGGACATTATGGTAATTAACTAAGGGATATAGATGGAATTTTAAAGAAAGTGCAAAGGCACAATGGGAAACTAATATATAATTTTTATGTTATATCAAATTGAAGAGTCAAACCCTAGCCACTCTTACCCATTTGCACCCCACTTTCACCTCCATATTCTCTCAAATTCTTCAATTCTTCTTCAAAGGAAATTCAAAGGTTTTTGGTGTTTTTGAGTGGATTTTCAATCTTAAGCTTCTATAAGTAAGATCCTTGCACTAAGAAGTGAATTTTAGTTTTTAAAATGTTGATTTTGATGGTTTATGCTCATAGGATTTAAGAGGAAGAAAGTTTGATCAAAAGAGATTCTTAAAGGGTTGAATTTGCTCATATCAAAGGTAAGTAAATCCTACCCTAAGTATGATTTAAGTTATGTTGTATAGAGAGCTTTCTTTATGCATATATATATGTGTTATATGTAGAATTGTTGATGGATTTGGTGTTGAATAATGATTAGAACCTATCCATGAGAAGTTGTGTTGGTGTAGTTGTAGTTGTTATTTGATGAATGTTTGGATGAGATTTGGAAGAATTGAAGTGAAAATTTTGAAGTGTGTATTTTGGGCAGATTTGGTGTTAATTATGGAGGAGTTTATTCTAAATTTTTGGTGGCCTAAAATAGAGATAAAAGTGTAGCCAAATTAGTGTTGATTTGTGCACATGAATTGTTTGATGAAATGTCAAGGAGAAGTGCATGTATGAGTATGATTATGTGTTATCTTGGGATGTGTTTGTAGATGGTAAAGAAGGACATGTTTGCATTCCATAATGCATAAATGCATTTAAATATGTGAAGTAAGAAAGAATTATAAGCATGAAACCATCTACATGCATACATATTCATAAGAGCATGAAAATGCCCTAAAATATGTTAAAGAGAAAATAGAAAAAAATGAGAATATTAAAGATATTCAAATATGAATTTTTCTTAAAGAAGTGTAAAAAAATATAAAAAGAAGAGAAGGTTGTTGCGATGGGGAGCCATGAGTGACATAGTCCCACATGCATACCGCCTTTAGTGAGCGGCCTCAGAATTCATAAAGAAGAAATGTACAATCCGTTAGAAGTGTATGTGGATGAGGACTGTACCCATAATTAGAGAATTCACTCACACGGCCTAGGCTCCAAATCCATGCCTCAACCGAATCCGATCGGCAAGAATAGAAAAAAAAGAAAAAAAAATAGAAAGAAATACTAGAAAAGAAAGAAATAAATAAAGAAAAAGAAAATAGAATAAGAAAAATAGAAAACAAAATGTATAATTTATGCATTTGTGCATTTGCATCATGAATATGCATAATACCATGCTCAGTATCATGGGTAGTGAAAAATTTAGAAAACAGAGAAATAATAGAGAATAATCGGGAAATGTGATGTAAGGAAAGAAAGTTTGGAATTTTAAGCAACAGAGAGAGAGAAGGGTAGCATAGTGGGTTTACTTACTGAGCCGTTAGTGCTCACTCCGTTGTTTTTAATGTTTTGCAGGTAATAGGTGAGTTGCGGTCGCTCGGAACGTCACGTAGTGGAAGGGTTGGGTTACACTGTCAAGTTGCTATTTTTGAGAACATTTTGTAAATATTTGTATATAAAAAAAAAAAAAAAAAAAAAAATATGGGCCCATATTTTATTACTCGTATATATATATGTGTGTGTGTGTGTGTATTTTCTTATATATATTTTTAATGAGTTTTAGTGATTATTTTACGAGTATACTAGCTAGAAAGAAAACATTACAGGCATGGATATCATGTTTTGGTACTGAAAGGTAGGATTATTTTCTTTAGCTTTGATGGCTATAGAATTTGACAAACAAAAAAAATGGTTAAACCTTTCTCATACTAGAATTGCTTTTATTACATAAAATAAAATGTAGACTGTGAAAACAAAAGAAATTGATCAGTGGTGTAATTTGGAAAGAAAATTCATGAACCCTCTGCAAGGTTCTTTTGTTTTTATGTTTGAAAATTGCTAGAGATTATTCATGTTTTCATAATTCCGATAGGGACAACTGCTGCAATCCAATATGGTACTGGGGCAATTTTTGGTTTCTTTAGCCAAGATAATGTCAAAGTTGGTGATCTTATTGTTAAGAATCAGGTAAATTTGGCAAGCTGTAGACCTTTTGGTCATATGTTCAATATACTATTTTGAGTTTGCTAATGCTATTTACCTTTAGGATTTCATTAAGGCAACCAAAGAAGCTAGCATCACATTCTTGGCAGCCAAGTTTGATGGTATAATTGGGCTTGGAATTCAAGGGATCTCAGTTGGAAACACTGTACCTGTTAGGTGAGTCAGTGCATGTCAGTAGTTTACACCGTGATTTGCTGAACGGAATCTTAAATTAATACAATGAGAGGTGCTCAGTTTATTTAATTGACTTAAAAGTTCTTTTTAACAGAGCTTTTTTCTTTTTGGTTTTAAGTTGTATCTAACAATTGTTTTGGGTTAGGATTATACTAATTTTAAGTTTTTGAATTTCTGCGAATTCTTACAAGTATAATATGGTCGATCAAGGCCTTGTTAAAGAACTTGTTTTTTCATTTTGGTTAAACCGTAATATTGATGGAGATTAAGGTGGAGAAACTGTGTTTGGTGGGGTTGATTCTAATCATTAGAAGGGCGAGCACACATATGTTCCTGTGACCCAAAAAGGCTACTGGCAGTTCGAAATGGGCCATGTTCTAATTGATGGTGAAACAACTGGTAATTATACATTGTTCTTATATTCCTTTACTCTTGCTTCTTTATGTTTTTTATAACAGTGCTTGATATGGTATTGAAAGATGATCATACCACTTTCAAGATATTGTTCTGATGGTTGTAAGGCAATTGCTGATTCTGGAACCTCTCTGTTGGCTGGTCCAACGGTATGTATTGTTAACCCTCATTATCTTTGTTGGCTAGTCCCATTGTAGGTATTGCTAACCCCCATAATCTTTGTTGGGTTGTCTAACAGTAGGTATTGTTAACCTCCATAGTCTTTTTCTTTCCTTTTTTCCTTTCCGTCAGGCTGTGACATGATTGTCAATACACTTTGTTATGGAAGGTTTTTATTAATACTGATATAACGGAGTTATAAATTCATCCTTTGTTCTCATCCCTTTAAGTGTATTATTTAATTGTCAACGAACATACACATATCTCTCATGAGTTTTGAAATAGCTATGATTTAGAAGGTTTTCCTTCTTAGATAAATACATCAGTTCTTTTTTCTAGTCATGTTGTGAAGGGTACCTACTGGAATTTTGTCCTATAAAATAGAATGTGTTGGGTTTTGAAGTCTGTGTCTGATACATTTGTCACCTATGTAAAAAGTATTAGGCTGTTGAGAATTTAAAAACCCTTGTGTATTTTTCATAAAATTGAATTCCTTCTGCTTGAGAAGATTAATATCGTTATGTGACTTTGAATTTTTAGACTGTCATTATACAAATTAATCATGCCATTGGAGCTTCTGGTGTTATAAGTCAAGAATGCAAGACAATGATTGATCAATATGGAAAAACCATATTGGAAATGCTGATAGCTCAGGTAAATCTGATGCTTGGTTTCATTATCCTTTTGCAACCTTTTTAACATATTTCCAATCTTCCATTTAGGAGAAATTTTAGCTTAGAATGCATGCTACATCCAGTTTTGTTATCTGCCACACTTTTTATTTAAATTCTTCTGATGAGTTGAAGGGTGTTTTATCGTTGTTGTTTTATAGACACAACCGCAAAAGATACGCTCTCATGTGGGTCTTTGCACTTTTGATGGCACTCGAGGTGTTATTTCAGGCTCACCCCTATTTTAATATAGTTATGATATATTTTTACCCAAGTTTGTGATGATTGTTCTATTTCTGGAAGCTACTATGTTACATCTGTTATTAATGTACATTAAATTCAACTATCTATTTAACAACTTCTTTCTTAACTAATATACTTAAAACTTATACAAAGATAATACATATAAGTATAAATGAAAAGTAAATGGGCCCAAATTTTTCTTTATTTAACATATAATCCTTTACTTATAAAGTATTATTCTGTACATAACAAAATAACATATACAAGAACTTTGATAACGGTGGACAGTAGTGCCATTTCTCTCCGCTTCTCACCTATTTCCTACAAAACATGGAAAACAACGGGGTGAGGACAAATTGCTCAGTAAGTAAATCCTCTACTCTTTCATCCCCGTGACGTTCTCTTGAATTCTTCCCTTACTCTATTCTTTTTCTTTTTCATTCTCTCATTGTTCTTTTTCTTTTCTTTCACTGTTTCTAGTTTCCTCTATTCTTTTCTTTCTTTCTTTCTTTCTATTTTTTTTTTTTTCTTATTCTCACTAACCATGAGGGAAGTCATGGTAGCATGCATGAATGAGATGCACATGCACTAATGCAAGGAAATGCATTTTCTCTCTTCTTTTCCATTTCTTATTCTGTTTCTTTTCCTTTCTTTTCTTTCTATTCTTTTCTTTATTTTCTTTACTTCTTTACTTCTTTTTCTTTTCTTGCTTGCTCAAGCTCTTCTTTTATTTTCTTTCTTTTCTTTCTTGCTCAAGCTTTCTCATTCTTTCTCATTTTTTCTCATTCTTCTTCTTCTTCCTTCTTCTTTCTTATTCTTATTCTTTCTTTCTTTTCTTATTCTTTGCCGACCGGACTCGGTTGAGGCATGGATTCGGAACCCTGACCGTGTGAGTGAGTACAGTCCTCCTCTACATGCACTCTTGCGGACTGTACTAATTCTTTCTTCTTAGGCCACTCAATTAATGTGGTGTGCATGTAGGAAATTCTTCTTCGTACAGTCCTCATCCACATACACTCTAACGGGCCGTACAAATTCTTTTTCTTCTTATGCTGCTCACTTAAGGCGGCGTGTATGTGGGAATTCTTCTTCTTGTCACCCACGGTTCCCCATCGCAACAACCTATTCTTTTCTCTTCTCTAGCACTTTTCTTTCTTTAATTCTTTAGTGCTTTTCTTTCTTTCTCTTTATTCTTAAAGTTCTTTATTCTTTCTTTAAATTCTTATGCATATGCAAATATATACATGTGGATGGCTCATGCTCACAATTCTTTCTTAAATGCAAGCATGTAATGCAAATATGCAATGTTGCACAAAATTAAGTTTTGTCTACTCATGCATATGTTTCACTTAGGCATTTCATCAAACAACAAACATGCATACTGAAATTCTACTTTAACTATAATTCTCCTTCTTTCTTAAACCATCCATAATTGGAGTAAAACTCCCTTGAATCATCACAAGTCGTGGCCAGGAAAATACACTTCAAATATTCTACTCAAATTCTTTCTAAATTCAACCAAACTTCACTTGGTCACCATCATACCAACTCCACTTCTCATGGCTTAAATCTACTCATCAAAAGCCATATACTTAATAATAGCATCATTCTCAACAATCAATCTCAAACTTATAAGCATATACACGCATATCAAATCATTTGATTACTTAAATCTTAGCTTAGGTTGGATTTGCTTACCTTATGCTTGAGTAGTTCCACAAAAATCCCTCTATCTTTGGTAGACTTGTTCTTTCTCTCAAACCCTAAGCATAAACTTAATAAGAATTCAACACTTACACAAATTAATCTCATAACTAGAGTAATAATCCTTACCTTTTAATGCTTAGGATCAAATCCCTATCAAAATCCAACCAAAAGCCCTCAATTTCCTTTAGAAAATTGGTGAAGAGATGAGAGGAATGGAGAGTGGAAGTGATATATGGGGTTCAGAGAATGGGAGGGTTTATGAGACTAAACTCTTAGTAGCTCATATAAATAAACATTCTTTCCCATTTTGCCCTTGAAAATTCCATCTTTACCCTTTAATTCTTTACAAATACAACCCCATCTCCAATACACTCTCCATGAAATTTTATTACATTTCGCTCCCCACTTTTCCTGCTAATTAGGGGCAGAATGGTCACTTCACCCCTATGGAAAATTTCTCTAGAAACTTCTCAAGAAATTCAGTAGATTCTTTGCCGCGGCAAAGATTTTTCTTCTCCTCGGCAAAAAATTATAGAGCATACGTTGCTGTGGTGAAACTTATTCTTCGCCCCGGCGAAGTCTACACTTCAAGTCTTCACCAAAATCAGGGCAACCAAGCACTGTTCACAGTATACAAACTGAACCAAGGGCAAACAACCAATATTAGGGGCCAATAGGCAACATTAAAGGCAAATAAACACATATAAGTGACGTACCCCAAAGTGGGCATTACAATGTATTACAGTATAGGCACTGAGAGCGTGGTAGATAAGAGCACAGACAAGTCATCTGATGGTGTGCATGACACTATGTGTACTGCTCGTGAGATGGCAGTAGTAATTTTATAGAATACAATTTGCAAACTAGTACAATTTGTAATTTCGTTTGTAAGGGATGATATTGACTACGATTACATAGTAAATTGCATATCATAGCTTAACAAATTGCGTAGATGCAAAATTGTAGACTGTAGTTTGCAAACTACAGTATGCAAAATTGTAGACTGCAGTTTGCAAACTACAGTCTATAAAACTGCAATTGGCATTTTTACACTAGTGATTGTGAAGTTGAATATTTAAACATGTTTTTTTAAACTTGCATGGTGGCATTTTTTAGAACTAGTGATTGTGAAGTTGAAGATTTAAACATGTTCTTTTAAATTCTGGGCAAGGTTATACTCTTCATGTCATTAGTGTAGTTGCTGGTGAGGTATGCATTATCTTAGTATCTAAATTTTCTCATGTTGAGCTATATATGTATTCAATGTTTTAATTGTATGAACACACAGTTTATGTATAGAGTTTGATCTATTTTCAGAAGTTTTTAATTTTTATTTAAATTGTGTATCATGACATGAAATATATCTAAGTAGGTCACTCTACTGTCATTGTAAAACTTTAAAGGTTTTGCACCATAACATAATAATGTGTTCTTTGTTATTTAATTAATTGAAGAAAGATTATTGATGGTGTGCAAACTGCAATATGCTCTAGCGGTTTGCAAAATTGCAGACGTAGTTTGCAAGCGCAATTTGCAATTTTGCAGTCGGCATTTTTACAAACTACAATCTTCATTTTGCAAACTGCAGTCTGCAATTTTACAGATTGCAGTTTGCAAACTGTAAAATTGTAGTTGGCATTTTTGCACTAGTGATTGTGAAGTTGAATATTTAAACATGTTCTTTTAAACTTCCATGGTGTCATTTTTTAGAACTAGTGATTGTGAAGTTGAAGATTTAAACATGTTCTTTTCCTCTTTCTTTTACATTAAATATTTGGGGTGTTTTTGTCTTAATCTTTTATTAAATTTACAATATATATGTGTTGTCATCTTTGAGAATATACATGGGAATTGAAGATTTTTTTGTATTAATGGTTTTGTAGGTTGTGAAAATGCAAGAGTACTTTTTTGATAAAGCACAATTTGGAGTGGAAGATGGTATACATGATGGTTTTTGTTGCTAGAATTTTTTGAATGATTGGAAGGTATTAACTATTGCTCATAGTTAATTTTCCAATCATCTAGGTATTATAATGTAAAAATGATAGGTGCATATTTGTTAGGCATATATAAAACTTTTTGTATATGAAGGTTTATATGTTACAAAATATGATATGATATATGAAGCATATTAGATTTTATGGATGTAAAGGATGTTGGGTGCCTATTTATTAGGCATATATGCAAACTTTTTGTATATGAAGGTTCACCATCAATGAAATGTTCTTTGGAAAATTAGTGTATCAGTATTTATAATTTGTATTATTTAAATAACAACTATCAAAATTTTATATATGCTATAACTGACACATTGATAATACTTTCAAAATGTTATGGAAAATAATTTTGTAACATTTACTAAATGCAATGAATGATACTTTGGTAGCACTTTTAACATGTTATTAAAAGCTCTTCTATAGCATTTTAACAATGTTACAGAAAACTAAATTGTAATAGGTTAAAAATATTACAAAAAACCTATTTATAGCATTTTGAGATGTTACAGAAAACCAAACTATAACATGTTAAGAAAGTTACAGAAAACTTATTTATAACATTTCGAGAATGTTACAGAAAACTAAACTGTAACATGTTAAGAAAGTTACAGAAAACTTATTTATAGCATTTTGAGAATGTTACAAAAAACTAAACTGTAACAGGTTAAGAATTTTATAGAAAATTTATTTATAGCATTTTGAGAATGTTACAGAAAACTAAATTATAACAGGTTAAGAATGTTACAAAAAACTTATTTATAGCATTTTCATAATGTTACAAAAAATTAAACTGTAACAGGTTAAGAATGTTACAGAAAACTTATTTATAGCATTTATGCAATGTTACCAAAAATCATTCGTAACTACGAATAAGTGCTACAATATACTTAATAACAACATTTTATGATAGTTACTGAAATGATTAGTAACATGCAAAAAGTGTTACCAATGTCTGCTTTTAAGTAACATGGGCTGTCATAGCATTCTTATAAATGCTACGAATTACCTACGGTAACACTTTTTGCATGTTACCGTAGACCATTTTTGTTGTAGTGTTTCATAGAGACACAATTCCACGTTCAAGATTATTTGAATTATGTGATCAAGTTAGAGACTTGATTATACCATAATCTACACTTAATCGGAACACAACATCGAAGGGAATAGGGTGACATGACTGAAACACTTACTTTTACAAGTTCATATGATCCCACTTTATTCATTATTACAGGCCATGACATACTGCTAGGTGTCACTCATGGTCTGTAAGGAAGATGATATTAGGAGTTGATATTTATCTTACTACCAATCGATAAATGAACTTAGAAAGGTCATACACATTGTGGATTTCTAAGCTTGATAGGAATTAGGGATTCTCTCATTAAAGAGCTAATGAGAATATTAAAGTTTCCGAAAATTCCTAGTTGAATTAAATTCTTGTCCCGAGAAGAATTCTGATAAAATTAGGATTCTTAGAATTATCAATTACAGGGACCTATTTGACTAATTAGTAGAATTGGTTAAAAAAGAATTCATGTAATTAGATAAATTAATTATTAATTAATTAAAAACTAATTCAAAATAAGGAAACTTTATAAATGAGTTTAATAATTAAACTTGGACCCACAGTGGGTTAGCACCCAAATGGACCTAGGTTTAGTTATTACTTAATCCGGAATATAATAACTTAAACTGGAATAAGATATTCTAGGGATATAACCTACTAAACCAACATTGAGTGGCTATTTAAAGGAGGCATAGGGTTCATTAAAATATACAAGAAAAAAAAAAAAACTAGCGACCAAGAGGGAGAATTTCAGCCACAGTGCAAGGAGGGTGAAAAACAAGTTTTTTTTCTCTCTTTCTTAGTCGAATACATATCCAAGAAGATTAACAACCCTTTTGCCATTCTCCTTAGTGTTTACTCTTCATATTCTCTGCCATCCCATGTAAGAAATTGTCCTTGATTCCATTATAGTAGGATAATCACCATCAACGTGACATCTTGTGTGTATCAATCTAGAGGTACCAGACTTTGGGTACTTGGAGAGTATTCGATAAGGAGAAAAATGCAGCAAAGGAGTCGATAACATTTCACTTACTCATTTATTCTGTATTTTATGTATTTTATATTGATATATGATATGTGTATTTGTCTATGCTACATATATACATATACATGTATTATTTGCATTAAAATGTTAATACCACGATCATAATGAAATTATGGGGAGGAAGTTTTAAAATCTGAACAATCAGACGCTTATGCTAAACATTCATAATCCCAACGTTGTTGTGGGACAAAAATAGTTACCTTCTCACGAGCTTTCATGTTTCACTAAAACCGCCAAAATATGAGTGGGCCATAAGACCACCTTGGGACGGTGGTCACTCCCCACTTAGAACTCACAATTGCTTGCGAAGTGGTAGTAGGGCAATAGCTATGGCTTTTTGGTTGCTTACCTTTCACTGCAAGCCGTATATCATGAGGGCCTCGCCCAAGGATAATGAGCGACCTAATTAGCCCTCACAGAGGCTTTTCCTTAATGAGCCTAGGACCAATCGGTGATTCCAAGACCGTCCACATGTATGGCCCAAAACATGATCACAATTAGGGTTTCATCAAAGAGGAAGAGAGTCCTTACAATCCAAAAATAAACAAGAAGAATGACCCACCAAAACCTAGAGATGGTTATAGAAGGGACAAAGTGTTATTAGACCAAGAAAGCCCTATTAATATATAAGGGATGATGACGCTCTAGCTTCCACACAAGAAAGTAATTGCGACTTATTTTTGTCTTCCCTTTGGGAAGTCTTTCTCTGGTCTCACCATTTTCTAGCTCGTGAGTGAACACCCATTCCCTTTTTCTCAACTGATTTAAGCGTTGGGGAGCCCACGTTGACAACCATTATTGCCAATTGAGCTTCTAATTTTGCTCTTTTGTTCTTAGCAGCTCTGATTGGAGGAGTTCATTCATCGGAGAAGAAGGATTCCAGCTCTCAATATTGCTACTCACTAGTTAACCCTCAAGTTGATTTTCGAATGTTAACAAGTTATTTAATAATTTATAATATTTAATAATTAATTTTACGCACTAAGAACATTTCATAATTTATTTATCTATGGTAATTCTAAAAGAGATTTGGATGAACAATTATGTTTATATAAAGCTTATGCTACACTTGTAAAGAAATCTTATAAAGATCTTCATACGAAGTGATATGGCAAAAAATGAATGGAAGAGTGAATGTAATGAGTTTGACTTTTTGTTTAACTGTTCCATTCGTTTTTTGCCACCTCACTTTGTATGAAAATATTTGTAAAATTTCTTTGTAAGTATAGTATTATTGAAAGCTTATACATAAACCTGGCAAAATGGGCGAATTGGGTAGGCATAGAGCGGGTTGTCGCTGGTACGGGTAAAACGAGTATAGGTCCTAAAAGTCTTGCTTCTATTGGGGCGTTTGGATCAGGGGTATATAAGATAACGGGGTAATCTTCATTTATTTTGCAAGTTCCGATGTTTGATTTGCAAGTAATAAAATATTACGAGAATCTTTTATTGCAAATAGTGTTTACTGTTGGTAATGTGGGTGGTAATCCGATACCCTCCCCCACCCTTAGGATTAAAACATTACTGAGGTAATATGATTTTTCTAACCATTTTATCCTTAATTAAAAACCATTTTGGACACAATTGCCCTCAAATGTCTACCAAATAACAATTACCCAGCCCCTTACATTTGATAAATTAGTTAAAACACTTCAACCATAAAAAAGTTTAAAAGTTAACAAAATACCCCCAGCCACCCAAGACCACCACCGTAGTGACTCACCACCTGCCGTCGTCACGTGATTCTTGTAATGGTGCACGATAGGGGAGATCTGGCCGGTCGTGCATCGGTAAGGCCTTTTTAGGTTTCACGACCAAAGATGTGGCTCTTTCATTGCCACAAATCTGACTGTGAAATGGCATGGCCAAAAATCTGGCATTTTCACGGTCACATCTTTGGCTGTGAAATGGTCATAGATCTGGCCATTTTCTAGCCATGGATTTGTGATCCATGGTCGAAAATGGCTTTATTGGCGCACAACCGACCATATACGGCCAATCGCGCGCCATTCTGTCAACTGCTGGCGATAGTGGCTGGCTGCCGGCATGGCTTGGGGTGGGTGGGGGTGATTTTGTTACAAATTAAAGTTTCATGTTTTAGCAAAATTTCAAATGTAGGGGGTTAAAAGAAATTATTCAAAAAATAATTAAAAAAAATACTAATATATCAATATTTAAAAAAAGAGGGCAATTTAGTAATCTATATAACATATCCACTTATTTATCCTCCCAACCAAACATATTATTCACTAATTTATTCGAACCAACCAAACACATTTTCTAAACATTCTTAATAATCTTTAAGGTGATATTTCTTTCCGTTAATATAATATTTTTTTACAATAAAACATTATATGATCCAAACACCCTTTATATGATTTTTGAAATTTGGATCCCTACTTTATCCTATGCTAGGCGGGTACCTTTTTTTTTTTCTTTTGAGTTATTTTAATTTTTAATCTTTTCCAATCAACCAAAATTTAAATGATCCAAAAAGTAAAACATCATATTTCATAACAGACATGGCCAAAACAATTTAGTCATCAATCAACCAAAAATTAAATGATCCAAAAAGTAAAATATCATATTTCATAATAGACATGACCAAAATAATCTAGTCATCAATCAACAAAAAAATTAAATGATCCAAAAAGTAAAACTTCTACAAGAGGTTTAGAATATAAGTTAGAAGCTATAGAAAAATAAATTCAATAATTTTAAAATTTAAAATTAATTAAATATATTTTTTTTAAATTGTCGATACTTGCAAGTATACCTGGTCATCAAAAAAAAAAAAAAAAAGGGTTGGATCAGATACATATAATTTATAAACGGGTCATAAATTAGTAACTCGTATTCATTTTTTATACTTATACCTATGGGGATAAACCCATTTTGCTGGCTCTACTTATAGATAACGTCTTGTGGGTTATTGATACACTCATATATATATATATATATATATATATATATATATATATATATATATATATATATATATATATATATATATATATAAAGGTAAATATACAAAGGTCATGTAATATATTCTTCTATTAACAACTCATTTATCTTAATGTATGAGTTAACTTTATATTTTTACTCTCCTAATCATGAAGGGACACATCACTTTTTATACTATATTTTGCATACAAACTTTGTAAGAATAATATTTCTTTTATTGTTTTAGACATGTTAAAATTCATTTATTATATTTCTGTATTATTTTCACTTAAAATTATCATCTTTTATTAAAAAAAAAAAAAATCTAATCATTTAATTTTATACTTCACAATAATTTTTGTTTTTTTTTTTTAATGTTTCTAAAGTGTATCTAGTGCTTCAACAATTGTAGGGACTTCAGATATAGTTGTTTTTTGGCTAATGGCCATTGATCTGCTGCAACAGCCGGTAGCTATCCTAGTCTAAGAATTTTATCTCGATATTACCCTTCTCCAGTTTACATTGCTTCCACACAAAATCTCTTTTGTAATATCAACACACTCAGTCAAACGAAGAAGAAGAAACTGAAAAAATCCATAAGGGTTTAACAATAATAAGGGTTTTAGTGGTCACAATGTCCACCCAGTACTTCCCAATCCCCAAAATTCTCAAAATCCCATCTCCCAATCCCCCAATTTTCCTCTCTAATCCCACCCAATTACTCTCTTTTCCTTTCCATTTCCCCCCTTTTTCTTCTTCTCTCCACCAGAAACCCCTCAAAATCACTTCTTTTCACGCTCTTCCTCTACCCCAGAACAACCCATCATCACCCCAGTTCACTCTTTCCCAGGAAGCCATCTCAGACTATCTGCTCGAATTGGGTCTCTCAAAAGAGGACGCTTTTTTCATTTCCTTAAATGCCCCCAAGTATGCCCAGATGCTGAGTGACAGTGTGAGAGACTTGGAGGAGTGGGAGTCTTGGAGTGGAAATAGCGAGAAGGGTTCAGTTGGGTTTAAGGAAAAGGTTATTAGAATGGCCAAGGAGAAAGGTGATAATGGCAAGGTGGCTTTTTTGGAGAGTGTTGGTTTGAGTCTTCCTAGTGCTATTAGTGTTGCCAGATACTTAACTGGAGAGTCTGTTTCTGCTCTTTTTTATAAGGTTTGTTTTTAATTTAAGTAGCATCTTATTTATGAAAGTTTTAAGAAAATAGTTTATTATTTTCAATATGTTGGTGGCAAATAGTTTGTATCATTATTATTATATTTTAATAAGTTGGTTCCCTATGTTGAGCAGTTAGGTTTTTTTTTTTTTTTTTAACTTGGATGATTGTAAAATTTAGATGATTTATGGTCTTGTAAGTTGTGATGATGCAATTATTTTTTTTTTTTTTTAATGATGTGATCAAGGAGCCAATGTGTTATTTATGCCTTACAAAAAGAAAAAGTATTGTTCTTTTGCTAATTTTTGGAAGCGAATTTGTTATTTATATTTGTTAGCCAGAGTTATTGCTTATGTTGCACTTGGTTTTTAGGTTAAATATATGAAGGAAATTTTCTTTTCTGGCAGCACTGCTGAAGGGCTTGCTGGAAAAAATGCTCGGCGTATGATGAAGCATTTATCAATTCCTATTGATGAAGACGTGCAACGAACTTTAGCTTTCTTTGAAAAGGTTTGGTATTTTGCTTTAAGCTTTTCGAAGTTGTATCATGTTTTATATTAGTAATATTTTCTTATACTTAGGTTAGCTCCATTTCTGTTTTTAGAACAGATTTATGTGGACAATTGTTTTCATATGCAAAATTGGGTGTTTGATTTTGTTGTGTAGATTGAAGCAAGGCGTGGAGGTTTAGACATGCTGGGTTCTGCAGATGCGGCTTTCCGATATCTTGTCGAGTCATTTCCACATCTTCTTCTGTTATCAGTAGACTCTCATTTAAAACTTGTGGTGGAATTTCTTGAAAATATTGGAGTACCTCAGGGATACATGGGAAATGTATTTCTATTATTTCCGCCCGTTATGTTCTCTGACATCAAGGACATTAGAGCAAAAGCATTGGCTTTTGAGGAGGTAAGTTAGATACGTAATTATAAAATATTTTTTCTTATTTTTCCTCTTACTTGGTGTTGTCTTCCTCTTGATCTCTCTCACATGTACACTGGCGCACATTGGGGTCATATGGTTGATATTTGTGATATTTTCTAGGTTGCTGTTTTGGATTGGAGAGAGAGGCTGTGTTTGATATCTTTGCTGCTTATAAGTAGATCATTGTCTTTTTATTTTCTTCTAGGTTGGTGCAGTGGATAGAGATGTCGGTAAACTGTTGCTAAAGTATCCATGGATTCTTTCAACAAGTATTCAAGAAAACTATGAGGAGATTCTTCTGTTTTTTAATAAAGAAAAGGTATGTTTCCTATTAGTTTTTGTTTGCTTGCCTAAACACACAATACAACTGATTTAATATATATGCTCAAGCTTGAATTAGGAGATGTGCTTTCCTTGTACATTGGGAATTTGGGTTGCAATTTTTTATCAACGTGAGGCTGTTACACTGGTATGTTTGGGTCTTGGTGAAAATTAGCGAAGGCCAAAAAATAAAGAAGTTGCAAAATTTCATTTTGTTCATTCTGTTGTGGTAGAATATACAAGGGGAGATAAGCAAAAAAGAAAAACTCTAGAAATTATGGGAAACTATTTTTCCTCCAACTTTAGTTTAAATAGGTGAGGAAAAGAAAATTGGTTGGCAAATTTTATCTAACTTATAGGCCACACTAGGCTTCCCCCTCTTCTAACTAGTTGTCATTATTTAGTTAAATTATCTGTTTTATTTGTGGCTTTACCTTCCTTCTCTTGCTTGAATATGTAAATTTTGTACTGGAACTTGCATTTTGTAAGCTTATGATAACCTCTAGATCGTAGGATATGATTGTTATAACTGGAATTTAGGGCTTGTCGTAGGATGAATTTGAGAAATAAGATTTTTGTTCTTTCCATATTGTTTTGGCAAAATGAATGCAGAAAATGAAAACTTAAAAATTGTGTTTCAAGATTTAAGAATGTTTTCAATGTCATTTTTTGAAACATCACTTTGAGAATGAAAATAATAAATGAGTCCGGTGAAATAAGAAAATGTTTTTAACTCATAATTATTGAAATCTTGTATTTATATTCTTAATTATTTTTAAAATCAAATAAAAATTGCTTAAAAAGTAAATAAAAGAAATTAAACAACTCAAAATGTCTTGTACTTGTTTTTACAATTAAAGCCCTTAAGTGGAGAAACAATATCGAGTGTTTTACCTCGTTTTTGTAAATCCTTTCTTTAATGTTGAAATGTATTTTGTATTGTCAAATAACAAAAACAGAAAATGTTTGTTGAATGCATTTTTCTTGTATACTGAACCCAGAAAACAGAAGATCATTTTTGAAAAAAACTAAAAAAAATAAAAAAAATAAAAAAATAAAATAAAAAAAGGGCCTTTAAGGACTGGGTTTTTGAAACATTGGCTAAATTTGCTGAAAATAGGTCAAGTTATGAGAGATTACATAGGTTAGTAGAGTGGCCAAGTGAAAGGACTTCTTTGGACACCTGCAATACTAATGCGTGTCTAATTACTACTTTGGATACCTACAATTTTAAAAAGGACTTCTTCATGTGAGGTTTTGGCTTTAAAGAAGATTATTTTTCTTTAACCCTGGCATGGCTGTTGCAGTGTAGTGTAAGCTAGCCCTGAATATTATAGATTAATATCTCCTTTTGAAAAAAGCTGCACCTTAACATTCTGTTTAGGTATGGCACCACCGGATTTAGGCGAGATGATGGAGCAAGGAATTCTAACTGCACTTTTTCCTTATATCTTGCCTGGGCAAATCACACTATGAAATTTAATGCATGCTCAATACAATAGTATGAGTTACTGACTGCAGAAGTTTATCTTGGTTTCTTGTGAGGTTTCAAAATTTTATTCAGGTCCTTAGTTGCAATTGAAAAATGAGCAGAGCTTGATATGTCTAGTCAAGTTCTATAGAAAAGTATTTTCATTATTTAAGTAATAAAGCTAAATGCTCAGTTTCTTTCTGGCCATTGGCCAAAATGTAATTCTGGTTTTGGTTTCTTCATTCGTAGCCCTGCCTTTGTAAGAGATCACCAGGGGGGATAATTTTAACACCAGTAAATATTAGGACTACTTTTTGTTCTTTCGTCTTTGTGAGTTGGTTCCACCCATTCTCAACTGTGGGTTATCTGGCCAAGAGTTGTACTGGATTATGGAAAATTTTAGTGATAAAGGAAAATTTTGGCTTAATGATTAGAGATTTCAACTTACTTTAAGATGGTGTTTAAAACTTGTGTTAACATAGTGGTCATGTGATCTTTTAGCCAATTTTTATATCATAATAAGACATTGAGATTGTGCTACCTGAGCTCAGCACAAACCTCATGGGATTGCACTTGCACTGAAGAATTATAAGGATATTTCAGGTTGGGCTTGGTTCAGGCAATGATATTCTTACTTGTTTGAGCTTCAGCAGGCCTCAGCTGGACTCATTTAGCTCAATTTAGACTTGCGTCGGTTCCCATTCCTCTTCCTGCTTCTTCTTTTTTGTTGTTCTTCTTCATTGCATAGACAATAACAAATTTGTACCAGGTACCAAAACTGGCAGTTGACCGCGGCCTCAGAAGCTGGCCTCATTTATTGGGTAGTTCAACTAGCAAGCTGAAGTTGATGGTGGAACAACTTAGTGAATTAGGAGTTCGAAACAAGAAGTTGGGGCAGGTTGTTGCAAAAAGTCCTCAATTATTGCTACGTAAACCAGAAGAATTCCTCCAGGTATATTTGTTTCATTGACAGTGGTTACTCAAAAATTTACTCTTATCATGAAAATTAAGTCCATCGTTTTAGTAGTATAGAAATGCTTGTAAGCATTGCGCATTTGGCTGCTATATTTTGCAATTTTTAAGAATGATTCTTCCTTCATTTTGTCTCATTCAGGACTCAATTTTGATATTTTAGATCCTCTGTAGGTTATATATGAGAAGAGTAAAGGATGCTTATATCTTCATTAGCTTTTTTGTTTTACTAACACTAATGTAGTTCGTCAATTGTCAATCTCTCTGAAGTTATTGGCAGTCATATATTTTTTGAATAATCTAGCTCTGTAGAAGTTTTATATCCATTGAGTTGTCGCTTAAGATGACCTTTTCTAGGAGTTTAACAGGATGACCGACTTGTAAGTGGATGTTAATAATTTCTAGCATTCTAGTTGCACCAAAATCACACGAGTATAGCAGTAACCTTGCCATTGTTGGCCTGCCTTACCGTGAATCTTGTGAAAGTTGGAATCAAATCATTTAAATAGCTGTCTATAACTGTAAGAGTGTAGAATTATTTGTCTAATTGTTTCTTGAGCTTGTTTTCAGATGTTTTTACTTTTTACCTTCTTGTCCAGGTGGTTTTGTTTTTGGAAGATCTAGGATTTGATAGGGAGAAGATGGGGAAGATAGTTACTCGGTGCCCAGAACTATTTGCTGCCAGCATTGATAAAACATTGAAGAAAAAGATTGAATTTCTTAATGTTATTGGAGTTTCTAAATATCACCATCCTCGAGTTATCAATAAGTATCCTGAGTTTCTTGTTTCAGATGTTGACAGAACTTTACTTCCTCGGTAATGCTTTTTGTCTTTTCATACGTATGGCCTTGAACAGCCCTGTTATTTAAAATTTATTAGTTACGAAGATGAGTTTAAAGAAAAAAAACCAAAAAAAAAAAAACCTCTTTTTTCGTTCCTTACCGGTGTGAATACAATTAATATGTTTTGAATTATATCTGATGTTACTATAAACAGGATGAATTACTTGATGGAGATAGGATTATCAAAAAGGGATATCGCATTCATGGTTCGAAGATTCTCTCCTTTGCTTGGGTACAGCATTGAGGAGGTATTTAAACCGAAGATAGAGTTCCTCTTAGACACCATGGAAAAGTCGCTAAGAGATGTGGTGGACTATCCAAGGTATTTTAGCTATTCATTGGAAAAGAAGATAAAACCCAGATACTGGGTTCTGAAGGGAAGGAACGTTGAATGTAGCTTACAAGATATGTTGGGTAAAAACGATGAAGAATTTGCTGCTGAATTTCTGGGTGTTGGAAGCATGTTTGTTCCCCCATCCCATCAATAGTTTGTATCTCTAGCTTCTTGTATGCAATAGCATTCAGATATGTAAACAGCATACCTAAATTTTTTAGATAAATTTTGATCCTAAGGGATTAGGGTGGTGAAGTTGGATCCATTAATTTGTACATGATAGATGGATTAGTAGGGGTGTTTGTCGGTTCAAAACTAATAATTTTTATTAAATCTATTCGATCCAAGTCTATATTAAGGTGTTTGATTGGGGGTAATAGGGGATTATTGAGGTAATGTTATCTTATATTACTTGATTACTATATTTGATTGTCAAGTAATATAATATTTTGGTAATTTTTCAAAATCGAAAGTAGATACTATTGGTAATATTAAAGATAATCTGATTATTTTTATTTTCTTAAGTATTTCAAGATTATTTGACATTGTTTTAAAAGTCGGATAGAACCGGTCGGTCCAACCAGTTGGATCGGGAACCGATTATGTATCCGATTCGAGTCAACCCTAAAATCGTTATAATGCATTAAATCATTTTAAATCGCTTGAAAACTAGATAAAATCAGTGAACCGTCGGTCCAATTGGACCGGCGGAAAAACCGGTCGAAATTTTAAAATCCCTAATATGCAATCGCATCGCAGCCCTCTTTGTTTCTCATCTTCTTCTCAGTCTCGGTTTCTCTAATTCTCTATGAAAATTTTTGAGCTTCTTCTCTTCCCTGCGAAAATTTCTCAGTTTTTTCTCTGTTCTCTACGAAAATTTCTCTCTAAACTGAAATCCCACTCAACTCCACTCACCGAAGTCTGAAATCGCAATTGAACTCTCTGAAATCGACGATGACGTCTTCCTCCCTTGCCGGAAATCGACAACGTCTTTCTCCCTTGCCAAAAAGCGACGACAAAAGCTTCGTTCCTCGCTGGAAATCGACGATGACAGCTCCATTTGTTGACGATAGCTCCGTTCCTCGATCCAGGTTATAAACACGCCATTCCTCGATCCAGCTTTGTAATAACCGCTTTCTACTCATATACTCATAAAAGATACATAATGAAAATACATGGAAAATAACATAAATAGTTGGGCCCAAAATTTGCTTTCATTAAACATATATATATATATATATATATATATATATATATATATATATATATATATATATATATATATATATATTCTTTACACAAAAATTGTATCATGTACAAAAGTGATCAAAAACATGGTGGACAGTGTAGCCATTTCCCTTCGCTTGCCGACGCCCATCTGACCGTGTCCTCACCTAGACCTTGCAAGACATAGAAAACAACGGGGTGAGCACTAAAACAATGCTCAGTAAGTAAATCTTCTACTCATCTAACCCCGTAACTCTCTGTAATTCTTTCCTTATAATTCTCATTTACTCTTTCTCTTATACTTCTCTCTATTTTCTCTTTCTCATAACTATTTTCTACTAACTCTCTTTAGTAAGTCACAGCCTCATCTTATCGGAGGCACGACCGGGACTCGCTCATTCTCTACGTGACTTCTACTCATTCTAGTCGATTGGACTCGGTTATGCATGGATTCGGAACCCTTGGCCATGTGAGTGTATAATCTCTCTCTCGAGTACTCTCGGGTATAGCCCTCATCCGCATGCACTCTCACGGGCTACACCACTTCTCTCTCTCATACTCATGCCTCTCTCTCAATGCGGCGTACAAGCGGGAATACTCTACCCATTACTCATGGGTTCCCCATCGCACAACCTACTCTATTCTCTTTTTCTCTCTTTTTTCTTAATAAAGCTCACACTCAAAGTTCTCTACTCTTTTTCTACTCTTTCTCTAATGCATAATTAATGCATATGGATGACTCATGCTCATTAATGCACTCATGAAATGCAATTATGCAATGTAGCAATAATTAAGGTTCTCTACTCTTACTCATGCCTTACTCAAGCATTTCATCATATAACTTATGTGCATACAAAAGTCTATTTGATCTATAACTCTTCTCCCCTATTTAATCATCCCAAAATGGGAGAAACTCCCTCAGACTCTCTAAGTTCCTGCCAAAGAAAGACACTCCCAAGGAATTTGGCTCAAAACTCTCTCCAACTTCCATCAAACTCAACTCAAGCTCAACTCAACATCATAAAATCTCAACTCTTCTCATAACTCAAGTATACACAACAATAAATAGAAATAACCATCCATTTCATCACAATTTCTCAATATATATATACTCACATAAGAAATTCTCTACACTTTTATTGTTCAACCAAGGGTTAGGGTTGGGTTTACTTACTTTGTGGGTAAATAACTTCTCTAGCACTTTTCCTTCCCCTTGTTGTCTTGTCTTGTCTCTACAACTTTAAACAACAATAACAACATAAGACTTCAACAAATCATAAACAAATTCTCATCTAAAGCAAGAATCCTTATCTTAGGATGTTTTAGATGAAATCTCTACTAACAACTACCCAAAAGCTCCCTAAAATTCCTTAGAAATCTTGGAAGATTGAATGAAGAATTGAATGGAAGTAGAGAATGGGTATGGCGGTGGAAATGGGTGAAACTGAAGGGTTTATTACACTTAACCCTTTTTAGCTCATATTATAACCATCCTTTCCCATTTTGCCCTTGCTTTTCCTTAGAAATTCCATCTATATCCTTTGATTCATTACAAACACACCCTCAGCTCCAACACATTCTCTACTAAATTTCCTTACATTTTACTCCCCACTTTTCCTGCTAAAGAGGGATAGAATAGTCATTTTACCCCTATGGAGAATTCTCTAGAACTCTCAAGAACGCTTCTCTGCCATCCAGTCACCGCGGCAAAGAAAATTTCGTCGCTCCGGCGAAAAATTACAGAACCAACATCGCAACACAGAGCTGACATCGCCGTGGCGAAGACTATAATACTAAGATTCCTCAAATCTCAACAAATTTCAATGCACAGACTCAACCAACTCAACATACAAACTCAGTTGAAGCTGAATCAATGAACATTTAAGTCATACAACAAATCTTAACTACGTACCTCAAGTGGGGCGTTACAAGCTTCAATAATGATTTCGTTGCAAACTTTACTGAGTTATTTTATGTACACCTATCAACTGATTTTGTGGTATGTTTGTTGCTAAGTACTTATTGTATGTGCATGTATTTCCAGATTATGTATTTGTATTTCCAGGTTATAAACACGTCTTACTTCAATCTGAATGTTTATGTTTTACTTCTATTGTATGTTTGTGGATGGAATAACCAAATAAGGACTTATGAGTTATGAGGACAGTATGTTGCATGATGACATAGCAAGAATACAACTTGACTTGATTCCGATGATTCAAGAAATTGTTACTGAATGGCTTATCATTCTCTAAATTGATGGGTTGACAGATAGTTCAGCTCTATAAACCAAAAGAAAATCAATTTCCTACTCTAAATTGATGGGTTGACAGATAGTTTTAATGTTTTATTCAAACGAAATTACAATAAAAGTTGAATTCTCTTATCTGATTTTGATTAGTATCTTATATGTCGTATCTTATATGTCCACTGTCCAGTTAAGTTTTGTTGAAATATTATATCTAATTGCTATTATAAACGAAAAGAAAATCAACTTCTTGGAAATTGATGAGTTGACAAATATTTTTGCCTGAATGACAATTCAGTTAAGTTCAAAATTGTCTAATTTTTTTTGATTAATATTCTGTATTTACAGCCAATATGATTCGAACTCTAAGGGCTTTGGGGCTTAAAATTGAAATCCTTGTAAATTAATTGACACAAAAGAAAATGCATGTACTCTTCAAATGACAATTCAGTTAAGTGAGATGATGTCATCGGTCCAACCGGCAGTTGGACTGGTTGAACCGTGACCTGGCCAGTAGAGCAGGTTGCTCTCCGGTCTGGTTTCTAAAACAATGTTATATGATAATCTTATTTTCATTATAATTTTACCTCTTATTAATAAAATTTTAAGACAATAATGCTCGTGTTTTAAAAAAAATTTACAAAAATACTAATTGACTATCTTATTCATATATAAAAAGTTTTTAGGACATAAATACCTCTAGAATTTAAAAAACAATTACCCAAGGGTGGTGGTCGGACCTATCCACCACCGCCGCCGACTATTGGCAAGGATAGAATGGCGCACGACTAGTCGGATCTGGTCGATTGTTTGTTGTTAAGGCTATTTTTTGTAGATCCATGGCCGGAAACAACCAAATCTGTTCTTTCACGACCATATCTATGGTTGTGAAGGGCCAGATATTAGTCGATTCACAGCCAAATATCTGGCCTTTCACGGCCAAATCTCTACTATCACCGCTACCGACAGTGGCTTAGGGTAGATGAGGGTGTTTTTGTTAAGTTTTAAACTTTTTTGGTTGCTAGGGTGTTTTAGTTAAATCTAAAATGTAGGGGTTAGGAAAAATTATTCAAAAAATAATAATAAAAACAATATTATATTAATATTTAAAAAAGAGGGCAATTCAATAAATTATATAATATATCCACAAATTTATTCCTTCCAACCAAACATATTAATATAATATACTCACCAATGTATTTCAACCAACAAAACACATTTCTCTAAACATTTCCAGTAATCTTTAAGGTAATCTATTTTTCCATTAATATAACATTCTTAGTGATATAACATTCCCAAAACCAAACACACCTTTAGAGTTTTTCAATTCGATCCAATCTAAATGAAAAAAAAAAAAATCCAATTGAATAAAAATTAAATTGATTTAATCTAAATTCAATATGATTATATACATTAATAAACTTTTTTTTTCCAAAGTTTGATTGTTTCATAATTAAATAATTAGAAAACTATTATATTATTTAAATATAGGGAAATGATTGTATTAAAAATATTGAACAAATAATCTTGTTATAGAGAAACATAGGTTGGTCGTCCATTATAAAAATGATATAACAAATGCAAAAATAATCACAATAAAACGAATCTATTAAATATCAAAACTAAAAAGTTATTGTCGTATAATAACAAATAATAAAAGGAACTAAAATTTGTGAATTAAAACCCATAATAGCAAATATGTTACCATTTGGTGTTTAAATTTATTACGTATAATATACTTAACATTTTGCATCAAATTGACTATCAATAACTGTTAGAGTAGATGTCCTAGAGCCAATCAATTATTGTAGAATTGACTCTTTGTAATAATGTTCATTAATCAATAAATGACATTTTATTCTATATCGCGTAAATAATTATTATTGCAATATGTATTGATATATGTCCTTAGAATGGTAGAACCGTGACGAGGGTATCAAGTGTTTCAAATCTTGATAGTGAGAACCCTATGAGCACATATGGTGGCCATTCTAGAAACGTCCATAGCCCTAGTATTATTCTGAAGTAAGGGCACAAATAATACGGTAAGGCTATCATAGTGTTGAACGACCCTGTCGAAAGGCAATGACTGATCTCATTTGTCAAGGTTGTTTGGTGACAACCTAGTGTAACACATGGGTGCTTGCTGTAGGCCACCACAGCAAGTTCACTGGACTGACCCACCAGAGGATTCCATATGGATGGTAACCCCAGTGTCTATGGAACAAATCCTCTAACGAATGGTGGTGCATGTGATCCTTAGACTTGAGATCACCGGAGCACCTTGTGCACCGATTGGTGTAGTTTGACACTAGCCTAACGCAGTTCTTTTCAGAGTTGTCAATACGGTGGTGATTGGCTGCATCAAGGAGTGTATCAAGACTATGGTGGATTGATAGAGGATTCATCACTCTCGGGTACGGGAGAAGTTATCTCACGGTGCAATTCAGTATATGGCAATGGCGTTAAAACTGAGGCCACAGTAGGATTGAGTTGTTGCTCTATCCAGTTTATAATATGGGTCATTGGTCCAGAAACTAAATACATAATATCGAGAGTAACCGAAGGTTGACACTATTTCTATGCCTTCGTCTCGTCGAGATAACATATGATAAAAAGATCAATTGTACGGTAACCATATCGTTGACAGGTAGCTACTTTATTGAATCCGAATCTATCGGGTGGCCATGATGCCTTGCTAGGGGCCAATCTTGGTCTGTGTATCAGTGAGACGATTAATTGGTGTTAATCGCGATACAATATACTGCCTGTATGATGAGGAGCCTATGAGTCACACACATAGAAGATAATTTAAGACTCAGGAAGAAAGAAGGGCATTTTCATCTTTTAAGCTGAAATGGTATTTTGGTAATTTCACAGTGGAATTAAATTTGTTGAGGTCGTAGCCTTTATTTAATTTGTTAGAAAAATTAAATAAGTGAAATTACGTTTAAATATGTGTTCGCACATATTTAAATATATTATCATTATTGTTAAATGTTAATATATATTAATTGATTTTAATTGAGATAATGATGGAAAATAAAAATATCAAATTAAGAGTGTTTGGCAACATGGGGCGTTTGGGTTGGAGCCCAAGCCTATTCCATGTGGGATTAGGGCAACTTAATTAACTATAAAAAGAAAAGTGTGTGTTAATTGTTTTTTAATTAATTGATTTCTCTTGAAATTAAAACACACACAACAACCCCATCTCCTTCCACGCCAGATTTGGGTTTTAGCCTAAATCAAATTCCTTTGATTTCTTTTCTTCTTAATGTTAAAGCCAAAGAGGATCTAGCAAATCCCTTTTTGGTTCTTTTGAGATTGTCTTCGTGTGGACTACGGAGGTTCGATCCTACACTTGGATCGGTAGCAAAACATTCGTCGATAAATTTGGAGGAGCCTCCAACGTGCATTTGTTTTCCTTAAACTCAGATTTATTTTTCTACAGATTTTATTTTAATATGAATTATAAAATTATACCCTTGATCTTAGCTCATGTAAATGATCTCTATATTATATTTGTTTTTGTTTCTGCTGCGTGTATGGGATCGTTTACTAATAGTGGTATCAGAGCCCAGGGTACTGAATTTTACAATTTTTATTTGGATTGTTGATAACATGTATTTGATGATATAATGTTGCCTTATAAAATCTGTCTTAAATCATGTTTTGAGAAATTGATTAATCGATTAATCTGATTTGTTGATGAACTGCAAGTTTGGTTTGATGCATGATGGATTTTTTGGTTGAAATCAGTATGTTTGATTGATTGAAAATCCGTTTGAGTGTATGGTTATTATTGTATGAAGCGAGATCGACTGCAGTCGTATCGCTCGCCGCAAACAATATAACCCATCGCCGCAGCGAGCGTTGTTCACGCTAACGCTGGTGACGAAACCAGCTCTTGCCGTAGCGATCGTCTTCTAGACGAGCACTGTATGAAAATAGCGCTCGCCGCAGCGATATAACCCATTGCCGCGGCGATCGTCCTTAGGATGGGCGCTATACCAAATCGCCGCTGCAGTACGTTAGGCGTGAACATCAAGTAATCAACGCACGCCGCGGTAATCTAACTCATCGCTGCAGTGAGCGCACTTCTGAGTGTGTAGGGGGCTCAAATGTAAAGTTTCAAAACTTTTGGACCAAATAATCTATAAATTGTCAGGGGGTAAATTGTAATTAACCCACTAATTTCAAAAATTGATTGTTTTTTAAATGTATGATTTGTACTTGTTTGTATATTGCATAGTGCCTGGTACATGAGCCTTAGACTTAAGGGTGAATGTTTTAAATATTTTTGGGTATGTATGGTTGTATGATTTATTAAATAAGGCCTGCGTGTCCTGCCTTTCTCCCTTTTCTTGATGTACAATCTCTTCTCATCTAACTCCCCTTGAATGTAAATCGAGGTTTCTAAATTTATTGATGTAAAGAATTTTGTATTATTATTCTTTTGTAAATTTAAAAGTTTTGTAATGTACTTGAAGATGGAGCAAAGAACGAGGCAACTATACTTGAAGACTCGAGATGTTTATTACAGGACCCCTAGGTGACCCACCGATTCCTCTAGGCTTGAGGAAAACGGTTTTAGTTAGGCCATGTACTGGCACATTTAATTTTTGTTTAGAATGCATGCTAAGGTTGAATGTTTGATAACATGCCAAACAATGTCATTCTAACAAAGATAATAATCTAATGAGACATTAAATAACAAACCCCTCAACTAAAGTATATTAAGTCACGTAAGCCTTCCATCACCATGGTTTTAATCAAACCACTGTTCGTCGAAACCTTATTCGCCAAAGTTAAGGGTACACTTCTACCAATGGGAGGTTAAAATGCATTGGAGTTTTCTTTAATGGTGATGGGTCGACTTAAAATGATAGTTTTGCTTGTTCGCTAAAGCGAAGGTTAATAAACGCGTTATAGGCATAGTAGACCAGTACACATATTATGTGTACGTGGTGACATGTAGTGTCCACTCTACCGATACTGAGAATCACACTTAAGGACAATGGTTGGAGCCATTGGATTGTGTGATTGGCTTGTTGGCTTTTTCACATTTGAGGTTGATAGTGGGAGCTATCAACTAGTGTGGATTAAGTTTATTGGCCTACCTAATCAACTCATTTTGGTGAACAAATTTGAAATGGGCAGGATGGGATCTCGATCCACTAGGAAAGTCAACGGGCTTCCCGAGTTAATAGTGAGGGCTATTGGCTTGAGTAAAATAGTGGGAGCATCGTTTAATAAAAGACCATATTAAATAATAATGAACTTTATAATAACTTTATCTTTTCTGCAATTGTAGATTCACTAAAAATGAGCATTATGAACCTGCAACCGATAATCGAGAAAGAAAACAAGTTGGATGGATCCAATTTCTCAAACTGGTATCATAATCTTCGGATTATACTCAAGTCAGAAAAGAAATTGTATATCCTTGAAAAGCCATACATGGCTGAGCCTGATCCTGATCCTGATGCCACTCAGGAAGTTAAGGATATCAAAAGTTCTTTGATGATGCTGATAGCGTTCAATGCTTGATGTTAGCATCGATGACACCTATGCTGCAAAAGCAGCATGAGAATATGGATGCTTCTTCCATCATTCTACACCTCAAGGAGCTTTACGAAAGAAATGCTCAACATGAGAGGTACAAGGTGTCGAAAGCACTGTTTGGGAGTCGTCTGACTGAAGGAGCCTAAGTTGGTCCTCATGTGCTTAAGATGATCGAGCATATAGAGAGGCTTGAGACTTTGGGATGTGGATTGGATGCAGAATTACAAATGGATTTAATTTTGCAATCCTTGTCTGACTCTTATGCTCCGTTCATAATGAATTTCAATGTGAACACGATGGAGAAAACCCTATCAGAACTCTTGAACATGCTTAGGACTGCAGAGTAGGACTTGAAAAAGTCCAAGCTCGCTTTTAGTTACTTGCACGGAGAAACCAAAGGGCGGTAACGGCAAGAGGGTAAGGCCAAGGCCAAACCCAAGCCCAAGCCCAAAGGACAGGTTGCTCTTGGGCCTGAGAGTGGCATAGGGAAGGGCAAGGTAGTCTGCTTCTTTTGTGGCAAGCCTGGCCACTGGAGGAAACACTGCAAGGCTTTCCTCGCAGCAAGAAGAAGTTAGAGGTACAACTTCAGGTATTTTTATGATTGAGATTAATTTCTCTCCTTCAACATCTTGGGTCATTAACACAGGATGTGATACTCACATTTGTACTGATATACAGGGACTAAGGCAGAGTAGAGTGCTCACCAAGGGAGAGGTGGACCTACGAGTTGGAAATGGAGTACATGTGGCTGCATTGGTTGTAGGGACTTATTGTTTATCTTTGCCTACGGGCTTGTTATTGGAACTACATAACTGTTATCACGTACCTTCTATTTCTAGAAATATTATTTTAGTATCCGCTTTGGATAATATGGGGTATCATTTTGAGATATCTAATGGATTGTTGTCCTTTAGTTTGAATGGTATTCTATTTGGAATTGCAAGGTTATATAATGGATTATATGTTCTTGATTTAAACAATAAAGATATTCACAATATTGAAACCAAGAGAGCTAAACATAGTGATCAAAATTAGACATATCTCTGGCATTGTAGATTGCGTCATGTTAATAAGACCCGCATTGCAAAGCTTCAAAGGGATGGAGTTTTGGACCTTTTTGACTTTTAGTCATTTGAGGTATGCGAGTCATGCCTGTTAGGCAAGATGACCAAGTCTCCTTTCACAGGGCAAGGTGAAAGGGCTACTGAGCTGTTAGGCATCATCCATAGTGATGTATGTGGTCCACTAACAGTTAAAGCCAGAGGTGGATATTCATACTTCATCACATTTACTGATGATTTCAGTGGATATGGTTATGTCTACCTTATGAGACATAAATCTAAAGCCTTTGATAAATCAAGGAATTCAGAAATGAAGTACAGAATATGTTGGGCAAAAGTATTAAAGCTCTTCGGTCGGATCGAGGAGGTGAATTCATAAGCTCAGGGTTTTCAGAGTACCTGAAAGAATGTGGGATACTATCACAACTCACCCCTCCTTATACACCCCAACATAATGGAGTGTCAGAAAGGAGGAATAGGGCCTTACTTGACATGGTTAGGTCCATGATGAGTTTTAGTGATTTACCTGCATCGTTCAGGGGTTATGCCCTCAGAGATGCGACTCACGTTTTGAACCGTGTGTCGTCAAAGTTTGTAGATAAGACTCCATATGAGCTATGGAGTGGGCGAAAGCCCAACTTGTCTTATCTAAGGATTTGGGGTTACGAAGCTATGTTAAGAAATTGACTTCGAACAAGCTGGGCCGAAAATCCTGTAAATGTATATTTGTGGGGTATCCAAAGGATACTATTTCTACCATCTAGAAGAGCGAAAAATTTTTGTTGCTCGATCTGGTGTCTTCCTAGAAAAGGAATATTTTCTAAGAAGTACTAGTGGGAGAAAGTAGAACTTGATGAAGTTCTAGAACCACAAGATATACTAGATGAAGGACAAGATGATGTGCCACAGGAAGTGGTTGAACATCATGAGGAGGTTACTCCACAATTTATGGATCAAAGTGAACCACCTCAAGTAGCACAAGAGCTACATAGATCTGGGAGAGTACGCCATAAGCCCGAGAGATACGGTTATCTCGTGACTCAACATGGTGATGTACTAGTCTACCAAAACGATGAACCCAAAACCTACGAAGACGCTATATCAGATCCAGATTCCGTTAAATGGCTTGAAGCCATGAAATTTGAGATGGACTCCATGTACCAAAACCAAGTGTGGTCTCTGGTGGAACCACCTGAAGGGGTAAAACCCATAAGGTGTAAATGGGTCTTCAAGAAGAAGACTGACATGGATGGCAACGTGCATACTTATAAAGCACGGCTAGTTGCCAAAGGTTTCAAACAAATTCATGGCATTGACTATGAAGAAACCTTTTTGCCGGTTGCCATGATTAAATCCATCCGGATGATGCTTGCAATTGCTGAATATCATGACTATGAGATTTGGCAAATAGGTGTCAAAACTGCTTTCCTGAATGGAAACCTTGAGGAGGATGTGTACATGACACAACCTGATGGTTTCGTTCTTGATAGTCAAGCCAATAAGGTATGCAAGTTGCAGAGATCCATTTATGGACTCAAGCAAGCTTCAAGGAGCTAGACCATTCGTTTTGATGAAGCCATAAAAGAATTCGGTTTTATCAAGAACGAAGATGAGCCTTGTGTTTACAAGAAAGTGAGTGGGAGCGTAGTAGCATTCCTAGTGTTGTATGTCGATGACATACTTCTGATCGGGAATGATATACCGAACTTGCGTCAAGAAAGACTTGGTTATCCAAGTGCTTCTCCATGAAAGACTTAGGGGAAGCACCTACATCCTTGGTATAAAGATCTATCGTGATAGATCGCGTAGGTTGCTTGGCCTAAGTCAGAGTGCATATATTGACAAAGTACTGAAGAGATTCAGTATGGAAGAATCCAAGAAGGGATTTCTTCCGATGTCGCATGGTGTTTATCTCTCTAAAGAATTGTGTCCTAAAACACAAGATGAGAGAGATAGGATAAAGAGGATCCCATATGCGTTAGCAATTGGATCCATCATGTATGCCATGTTATGTACTCGGATTGATGTCTCATGTGCTTTGAGCACTTGTAGTAGATATCAATCGGATCTAGGTGAGCATCACTGGATGGCTGCCAAGAACATTCTTAAGTACCTGAAGAGGACTAAGGATATGTTCTTGGTTTATGGAGGGGAAGATGAGCTCACTGTAAAAGGATGCAGTGATGCTAGTTTCCAAACGGACAAAGATGATTATCGATCGCAATCAGGGTTTGTATTTTGTCTCAATGGGGGTGCAATGAGTTGGAAAAGCTCCAACCAAAGCACTGTAGCGGATTCTACAATGGAGGCTGAGTATATTGCATTGTCGAATGCGGCCAAGGAGGTAGTCTGGATTAAGAAGTTCATTATTGAACTTAGTGTGGTTCCTATAATTGTTGATCCTATAGACATCTATTGTGACAACAATGGAGCAATTGCTCAAGCCAGGGAACCACGGTCTCATCAGAAGTCCAGACACATACTTAGACGATTTCATCTCATCAGAGAGATAGTTGAGAGGAAAGACGTGCAGATTAGTAAAGTGCATACTGATGACAATCTCGCGGATCCACTAACAAAGCCTCTGTCGCAGCAGAAGCAGAAAGGCACTTGAGATCATTTGGTATTAAATACATGAATGATTGGCTATAGTGCAAGTGGGAGATTGTTAGAATATATGCCCTAGAGCCAATCAATTATTGTAGAATTGACTCTTTGTAATAATGTTCATTAATAAATAAAAGGCATTTTATTCTATATCGCGTAAATCATTATTATTGCAATATGTATTGATATATGTCCTTAGAATGGTAGAACCGTGATGAGGGTATCAAGTGTTTCAAATCTTGATAGTGAGAACCCTATGAGCACATATGGTGGCCATTCTAGAAACGTCCGTAGCCCCAGTATTGTTCTGAAGTAAGGGCACAAATAGTATAGTAAGACTATCATAGTGTTGAATGACCCTGTCAAAAGGCAGTGACTAATCTCACTTGTCAAGGTTGTTTGGTGACAAACTGGTGCAACACATGGGTGCTTGCTGTAGGTGATGACAATGCAGCAAGTTCACTGGAGTGACCCACCAGAGGATTCCATATGGATGGTAACCCCAGTGTCTATGGAACAAATCCTCTAACGAATGGTGGTGCATGTAATCCTTAGACTTGAGATCACCAGAGCACCTTGTGCACCAATTGGTGTAGTTTGACACTAGCCTAACGCAGTTCTTTTCAGAGTTGTCAATACGGTGGTGATTGGCTGCATCAAGGAGTGTATCAAGATTATGGTGGATTGATAGAGGATTCATCACTCTCGGGTATGGGAGAAGTTATCTCATGGCGCAATTCAGTATATGGCAATGACGTTAAAACTGTGGCCGGATTCATCACTCTCGGGTATGGGAGAAGTTATCTCATGGCGTAATTCAGTATATGGCAATGACGTTAAAACTGTGGCCACAGTAGGATTGAGTTGTTGCTCTATCCAGTTTATAATACGGGTCATTGGTCCAGAAACTAAATACATAATATCGAGAGTAACCGAAGGTTGACACTATTTCTATGCCTTCGTCTCGTTGAGATAACGTATGATGAAAGAATCGAATTGTACAGTAACTATATCGTTGACAGGTAGCTACTTTGCTGAATTCGAATCTATCGGGTGGCCATGATGCCTTGTTAGGGGCCAATCTTGGTCTGTGTATTAGTGAGACGATTAATTGGTGTTAATTGCGATACTATACACTGCCGGTATGATGAGGAGCCTATGGGTCACACACATAGAAGATAATTTAAGACTCAAGAAGAAAGAAGGGCATTTTCGTCTTTTAAGGCGAAAGGGTATTTTGGTAATTTCACAGTGCAATTAAATTTGCTGAGGTCGTAGCCTTTATTTAATTTGTTAGAAAAATTAAATAAGTGAAATTACGTTTAAATATGTGTTCGCACATATTTAAATATATTATCATTATTGTTAAATGTTAATATATATTAAATATATATTAATTAATTTTAATTGAGATAATGATGGAAAATAAAAATATCAAATTAGGAGTGTTTGGCAACATGGGGCATTTGGGTTGGAGCCCAAGCCTATTCCATATGGGATTAGGGCAACTTAATTAACTATAAAAAGAAAAGTGTGTGTTAATTGTTTTTAATTAATTGATTTCTCTTGAAATTAAAACACACACAACAGCCCCATCTCCTTCCACGCCAGATTTGGGTTTTAGCCTAAATCAAATTCCTTTGATTTATTTTCTTCTTAATCTTAAAGCCAAAGAGGATCTAGCAAATCCCTTTTTGGTTCTTTTGAGATTGTCTTTGTGTGGACTACGGAGGTTCGATTCTACCCTTGGATCAGTAGCAAAACATTCGTCGACAAATTTGGAGGAGCCTCTAATGTACGTTTGTTTTCCTTAAACTCAGATTTATTTTTCTGCGGATATTATTTTAATATGAATTGTAAAATTATACCCTTGATCTTGGCTCACGTAAATAATCTCTATATTATATTTGTTTTTATTTTCGCTACGTATGGGATCGTTTAATAACAATAACATTATTATTATTCCAATAAGATGCTATCTTGTCATAATAACATTATTATATTATTATTATTACTATTATATGTTCTTGGGAAGCAGAGGAAGCTTTGAACGGTATTCAGCCAAAGCCCATAATGGGAAAGTATTTCTGTACATTGGATAGTGTAAGGCGCAGTTCACCATAAATGATCCAGTTTGTTCCTGTCATGAATAATTCATGGTTAATCATTTAGAAATTATATTAAATAAGTTATTTTGGGACCAAATTGAAAAATAGCTTGTCTTTTAAATTCCATACTATAATTAATTTTTACATTTTATTATTTGATTTTAAGTACCTGCTGAGGGAAATCGCCATTTTCAAGTTGAGAATTGATCAAAAGTCTTGCAGCTTGATGAAGAGGAGTTGGATCTCTCTCCATCTATCACAAAATTTATAATGAATTACAAATGCTAAAATAATGTGATTCAATTTCGGAAGACAGTTCATGTAAAATTGAAGTGATTCAAGAAACAGTATACGATTAACGCAAGTGCTAACCTGCCCAACATGAATTAGACCCATCATAGCCCATGCGGTTTGCACCATGTTTGATCGATTTCTTTCAAGAGGTGTGAATTTTTGCATCATCAAGAACAAGAATAATATTATATTATACTTAATTAAGAGTTAAACAAAATATACCCAAGAAAAAGGAAAGACAACATTTAAGTGGTTCAATCTACAAATACGTGAACCTACATTAACCAATATTGTTGATGAATTTTCTACTATGAGGAAACACATAACAAGAAATCAGTTTTCTAATCCTAACCGCATAAGAACACCCGAGCAACAAAGCATAACTCACTACCCTAGAGATAAATTATATATATACAATCTTATAGTCGTATAAGGAACAACAATAAACTATATCACTCAGTACACCAAAAATAGATCGATCATTTATCTTTTTCTTAACACTTAACAAGAAATAAGTTTGCTGAGTATCAATGTAAGAATGCAATGAGTTGCAAATGTAGAAGGGGAAGCACACTAACATAGTACAAGTTTCTAAGTTATATGAAAATTTGAATATATGTAAGCCCAAGTAAAGGCTAATTATTCCTCACCTCCCTTGAGGTTTGCGTTAATTTCCTAGTGACACCTGACATGTTTATAAGTGCATCCCTAACCTCCCCTTAGATTTCAATAATTCTTAGATCTCCCATTTTCACCGTTCGCTAATAGAGTTAGTTAGGTTCCTTATATCAAAAGTACTACGTTTATAACTAAATCTCATAATCTTCTCTTAAAACCCTAACGAGACAGCAAAATTGACACTACCACGTCAACTAACGACTTTGACTAAACATGAACGGCCATTCTTTAGAGACGAATGACTGTTTCTTTGAGACGAACGACCGTTCCTTAGGGACGAACGACTGTTCATTAATAAGGAATGGTTGTTCCATTCATAAGAAATAAGGAACAATCATTCATTATGAAGGAACGGTTGTTCGTCCCTAAGAAACGACTATTCATGTTTAGTCAAAGTCAGTTAGTGTCTTGGATGTGGTGGGAGCTGTCGTGATAATTGCTAATTTAACTGTCACGTTGAGGTTGTAAGAAAAGATTATGAGATTGAGTTGTGGGCGTAGTATTATCTTCTTGTATTTTTGAGTTATTTACCTTTCATCCTTAAGGTTTGGAGTATATTCACTTACTTCCAGTATTATGAGATATGAACAATCTAGTCCTGTCAGGTGAGTTTTTCAATAAAAAGTCTATATTACCCTTGTTGTCTTATTTACATGTTATTAGAATTGAAAATAGTATAAAAAGAAAAAAAATAATGTGCTAAAAAGGTCTCTAATATATATAAAACCATTTATTTGATAAAAAAACAATTTTTTACTTTAAGGTGTACAATATACTTTTTACTTTTTTTTTTTTTAATATTTTATTTATTTTTAATAATATGTGTATAAGCAAACAGGGATATTATAGACTTTTTATTGAAAAATCTGACCTTACTTGACAAATTGATCATCTCCCATAATACTGGAGGTAAGTGCAATAATATACTTCAAACCTATATATATAACAATTTTTTTACTTTAAGGTGTACAATATACTTTTTACTTTTAAAAAAAAAATATTTTATTTATTTTTAATAATATGTGTATAAGAAAACAGGGGTATTATAGACTTTTTATTGTAAAATCTGATCTTACTTGACTAAACTGTTCATTTCCCATAATACTGGAGGTAAGTGCAATAATATACTCCAAACCTTAAGGATGAAAGAGTAAATAAACCACTGTATATTTTGTTAAGGTCAAAATACTCTAAACCCCCAAAGCATATAAATATTTTCCTAAGTATATTATATATAGGTTCATTGTATTTATTATTATTTTTTTATTTTAGTGGAATTAGGGGTAAACAAGGTTTTTAATTGGTTTTGGAATTGAGAGCAAATTGGTTTTACTGGCAGGGGGGTTGAGAATAATTTCCAATAACTAAGGGGCACTTAGGATGAAAGTGTAATATAATCCAAACCTTAAGGATAAAAGAGTAAACACCCCACTGTGTTTTCCCTTAAGGTAAAAGTACTCTAAACCCCCTAAGTATATAGGTTTAATGTATGTTTTTTTTTAATAAAAATTACAAGTGAATTGTATTTATTATTATTTTTATTATAGTGGAATTAAGGATAAATTAGGTATTCAATTGGTTTTGGAGCAGAGGGCAACTTGGTTTTATTACCACGGGTTTGTAAAACATTTTCAATAGTTGAGGGGCTTTTAATATAGATATACTTAGGGGGTTTTAAATAGTTTTGTATTAAGAAAAATACAATAAACCTAACGGATTCTTGTAGGAAACGTTGGAGAGAGAAGGTTTGAGAGAATTTTTGAAATCTTAGGGGAGGTGAAGGATGCTATTTTAAACTTGTGGATAGTCGCTAAGAAAAATGCAAATGCATCAAGGGAGGTGAGGGATAATAACCCCCAAATAAATTACCTTGGTTGTAGAAGAATGGTAGCTCTCTCCCCATCCACCATCATCTAGCTGTGTTTTTAGCAAAAAATTAGTGGCTTTACGTATAGCCAAACAATTATCGTAAGTCTTCCCCACAGCCTTTAGGCCCTCAATCCCAAACCGAGCACCATAAATGAAGCAAATTCCCCAAATTGCATACCTGTAGTTAAACATGTTATTCTTATTTTTTTCTCAACTTTGGGCAAAATTCAGAAAAAATACTTAAATTTCTTTTTTATTAATTTTTACTTACAGTTCTAATGGACACATCAGATAATAGAGTGAACAAATAATGTATATATATATATATATATATATATATATATATATATATATATATATATATATATATCATGTCAGGTTCGTAGGTTGAAAACCTTCAACCCTCAAGCCAACCCAGTTCATAAACATGTCGAGTTGTTCAACCCGAACCCAACCCAGACATTATTTGTATCAACCTAACCCGGTTAAGCTGTGTCATGTTCGTGTCAGGTTGGCATGTCATGACCCATTTTACCACCTATAATTTCGATGTACAAATCATTTTAACATATGTTTTGAGGCACAAGCTACCGAGACTTCCAAATTTATTAAAGATAAATACCATGAGCCATCAGGCAATTGTGATTCTTCAAGATACTTGACAGCATTTGTGATGAAGTTTTCAATCTCTTTCTTTCTATGCTCTGGGTATAACTTCTTAAACAAAGTCAAGGCCTTGATTGTTGACGCAGTGCACTCAGGATGCCAACATACATATGATAATGTTCTTTTTATTTTATTTTATTTATTTTATTTTTTTTATATATAATCAGTTTTGATGGAATTAATTTAATTTTAATGCAATAAATTTTGAAGTAGTATCTGGAGATCTTACTCATACTCAATCACAACCTTATCCAGAAATTCCACGGTATTAAGCAGCTGCAAAGAAATTAAACAGAGAAAGATAGGAAATACATTTCTTAATGCATGAAATTGATGACGAGAGAGGAAATACATTTCTTTAATGATGTTGAAGTTCCTAACTTACCTCGAACCATCGTTTAGCTCCTGCTGGCTCCCACGCTGATATACCGCCATTTGTACTCTACATATTTTAGATGTTTGTGCATGTTAAATACCAACATGTATTTTATTTATGCATTAAAAAAAAAAAAAATAATGCACATTGAATCTGAGTATTATTGCAATACGTAAAAGACCTCTCAACTACTATTGTTTAGTATTACATTATCTCATTTATTATCCTGTTATTATATTATAGTGGCAATGATGGAGTCAGGATTTTGTCTCAGTGGGGGTATGATGCAGTAATGAACAGTGATGAATAGTGTTAGATGAACAGTATCATATGAAAAGTGATGAATAGTGAACATCACTGAATAATGTCAACGATGTCAGAATGCGACGATTTTTGGCGTGCCACTCCGAAATGGTCAAATAAGTTAGGCTCGTAAGAAACACGAGTTTTGTCATTTTTAGCCTTTCGGAATCGTTTAGATGGGTTTTTAGGCCTTTTTTTTTTTTTTTTTTATGTTTTTTAAGGGTGTGTTTGCAAACTTTTGGGGTTTTTTGGGTTTATTATAACTTTTTGAATGTTTTGGGACCTCTGTGATAATTGTTTAATGTTCTTTTTCTTGGTTTTTTGGATTAGAGTAAACTATAAAAAGGTTGTTATAGCCGTAATAGGGAAGTTTTTGATGATTATTTTTATTAAATGAAAGTTTAAGAACCTTTTGTGTTTGCTTATTTAATCTAGTATCCGAACTTGATACATTCAGTGGTGGTCTTTTCGTATCAATTGTTATTTGATTGTTCATTTGTCTTATTGTTTTGGCATCATTTGGTATAAGAGCACATATTTAATACCTATAGCAGAACAAACTCGTGGTAGAGGTCGGCGAGGGCGCAATAGCTAAAGGTAGTGGAATGGCTCTTGGGGAGGACACCGTTGATCATCCACATAACCAGCGAGATATAGAGATGGACAAATTCAAGATCTTCAATGGCGTCTTGAGCAAATCAAGACCCAAACAAAGGAGGAATCAATAGTTGAAACTGAAGAGGAGGAGGAAGATGTCAATCATTTTGGGGGTTCCATCAGTGGGCATAGCCAGGGATTCCGGCCACGAAACCAACAGTTTTCTCCAAATATTGGAATGAAGCTTGAGATTCCAGAGTTTGATGGTAAGGCTTATCCCAATTAGTTTATTGACTGGCTGAATACAGTAGAAAGATATTTCGATTTAAAGGATTTTTTGGAAGTGCAAAAAGTGAAATTGGTTGCAATAAAATTGAGGAAACATGCTTCGATTTGGTGGGAACATATTAAGAAGCAATGGGCCAAGGAGGGAAAATAGAAAATTGTCAGTTGGGATAAGATGAAAAAGTTATTGCGATGTAAGTTTCTTTCCAAACATTACTAAGTTTCTTTCCAAACATTACCAACATGAGGCTTTTACAGAATGTCACAATGTTAAACAAGGTGGTATGTTGGTTGAAGAGTTTACGAATGAATTTGACCAACTCAGAATGAGATGTGATGTGGCTGAGGAAGATGAACAGACGATTGCTCGGTATTTGGGAGGTCTTCGGTATGAAATTTTGGATGTTGTCTAATTACAACAATACTAGATGTATGAAGATGTTTGCCAACTCGCCATAAAGGTTGAAAAACAAGTTAAGGCAAAGAACAGTGGCGATTCACGGTATTCAAATTGTTTTTCGGGAAAGGAGTACTTAAGGGGTCGAGGAAGTTCAATGTCTATGAAACCAATGACAGTGGCAGCAAATGGTAGTAATTCTAAGGCAAACTTGAAGGGTAAACAAGTAGTTAAGATTGGATCAATAGGAGGAAAGGGGAAACAATGTTTCAAATGTCAAGGACTCGGACACTTTGCGGTGGACTGTCCAAATCGACAGATTGTGACCTTGATTGTGGAAGATGTTGCACCAATATATGATGATGTGGGGGAAGAACATGAACAAACAGATTCAGATTCAGATGGATTCATCTATGCAGATGAAGGTGAATCTTTAGTTGTTCATAGATTGTTGAATACTGATGCAATAGAGGATGAGCTGTGGTTGAGAAATAACATTTTTTATACTAAGTGCACCTCGAAGGGAAAAATGTGTATGTTAATTATTGATAGGGGTAGCTGTGAAAACATTGTTACTGCATCTATGGTAGAAAAGTTGAATTTGAAGATGGAAGCACATCCTAAACCATACAAACTTTCCTGGTTTTGAAAAGGAAATGAAGTAAAGGTGAACAAACGGTATCTTGTGTAATTTTCTATCAGAAAAAAATATCAGGATGAGGCGTGGTGTGATGTTATACCAATGGATGCCTATCATCTTTTGTTAGGGAGACATTAGCAATTTGATCAGAAGACGAAACATGATGGCTTCAAAAATACTTACACTTTTAAGAAAGATGGTATTACGATCACGTTAGGGTTGTTTGATGTGAGGCAAGACAATAAGGGTAATGTGAATAACCTATTGTCCAAGTCAGATATTGTGGACGCAATAGAAAAATCACAAGAGGTTTTTGCTTTGGTTGTAGTAGAAGAGAATGATGAGGTTGTTACGATTCTGCCCAAAGTTCAACCATTATTGGATGTGTTTGGTGACATGGTTCCAGAGGAGATGCCACCTGGATTACCACCTATGAGGGACATCCAACACTGTATTGATTTTTTTCTGGGAGTTGTCATTCCCAACAAGGTTGCCTATTGGATGAGTCCAAAAGAACATGAAGAGTTACAAAGGCAAGTTCAAGAATTATTAGAAAAATGTGCAATTAGAGAAAGTATGAGCCCTTGTGCTATTCCGGTGTTATTGGTTCCAAAGAAGGATAGGGTAGATGTGTATTGATAGTCGGTCTGTCTAGATGTGTATTGATAGTCGGGCTGTCAACAAAATCACTATCAAATACCGATTTCCAATTTCTCGACTTGATGATTTGCTTGATCAACTTCATAAGACTACTGTGTTTTCAAAGATAGATTTGAGGAGTGGCTACCATCAAATGTAGGTTTGATCAGGGGATGAATGGAAAACAACATTTAAGATGTGCGATAGGTTGTACGAGTAGATGGTAATGTCATTTGGACTAGCTAATGCACTGAGTACATTTATGCGCCTTATGAATTTAGTGTTCCAACCATTCATAGGTAAGTTTGTTGTCGTTTATTTTGATGACATCCTTGTTTATAGTGTTTCAGTGGAGTAGCATTTAGACTATCTGAGGCGGGTTTTTGAGGTGTTATGTGTGCAGAAGTTATACGCAAATCCAAAGAAGTGTCACTTTCTCACTGACTCTATGGCATTTCTAGGGTATATATAGTATCGGCAGATGGGATTAGAATGGATTCAGCCAAGATTGAAGCAATAATGAGTTGGCTGACACTGAAAAACATTCATGATATTCAGAGCTTTCATGGGCTTGCATCATTTTATAGAAGGTTCATTCGGAATTTCAGCACCATTATTGCACCAATTATTGAATGTTTGAAAGGTGGATGTTTTGTATGGACCAAAAAAGTTGAAAATGCTTTTCAACTTTTGAAAAGCAAGGTTACAGAGGCTCCAGTTTTGTTGTTGCCAGATTTTGGAGAGGTGTTTGAGGTTCATTGTGATGCTTGGAATGTTGGGATTGGGGGAGTATTGAGCCAGAAGACCAAGTTGATTGCCTTTTTCAGTGAGAAGCTTAATGATGCGAGACAGAGGTACTCTATGTATGATAAGGAATTCTATGCGATAGTAAGGAGTTTAGACTATTGGATGCATTATCTACTTTAAAAGGAATTTGTGTTGTATTCTGATCATGAGGCATTGAAATACATTAATAGGCAGCACAAACTCAATTCAAGACATGCTAAATGGGTAAAATTCATACAAATTTTTACTTTTTCCATTAAGCATAAATCAGGGGTTCTTAATAGAGTGGCAGATGCGTTGAGTAGGCGTCATTCCTTACTCTCGACAATGCAGGTGCGAGTACTGGGTTTTAATACATTTAGGGACCTTTGTCGAGATGATCCTTACTTCAATGGTATTTGGGAAAAGTGTATAAAGGTGGTTCTTGTGAGCAGTTTCTGATTCAAAAGGGGTATTTGTTCAAGGGGAATAAGCTATGCATTCCTGAATGTTCATGGAAGGAGTCTATGATTATTGAAAGCCATGTTGGAGGATTACCTGGACATTTCGGGAAGGATAAGATGTTAGCTTTACTGTCAGAGCATTTTTACTGGCCTCATATGGAGTGTGATGTTAGGGGTTTTGTGGAGCGTTGTAGAATTTTTCATCTGGCAAAGACTCCAAGTACCAATGTAGGTTTATACACACCATTACTTGTCCTAGTAGCGCCATGGGAGGATGTGAGTTTGGATTTTGTGTTGGGGTTGCCAAGAACACAACGGAATAAAGACTCCAATATGGTGGTTGTTGATAGATTTTTGAAGATGGCCCATTTTATTCCTTGTAACAAAACTTTTGATGCTTCACAGGCAGTGAGGTTGTTGTACAAGAAATTGTCAAGCTCCATGAAGTTCCTAAGTCGCTGACTGCAGATCGAGATGTCAAATTTGTGAGTAATTTCTGGCCGACTCTATGGTGGAAAATGGGTACCAAATTACAGTTTAGTTCCTCTCACCACCCACAAACAGATGGGCAGACTGAAATAGTAAACCAGAGCTTGAGAAATTTGTTACAAAGTTTGATTGGAGATAATCCAAGGCAATGGAACTTGGTGTTAGCGCATGCAATGGGACTTGGTGTTTGTACAGGCAGAATTCGCATATAATCGGTCTTAAAATTGTATAACAGGGAAAAGTTTGTCTAAGATAGTAAATGGTCATAATCTGATCACACTTTTGGACTTGGCACCATTGCCGATTGTCAACCAATTCAGTTCTGATGCTGATGAGTTGATTGAGGAATTACACGAGCAGGTTTAGAAACGTATTGTCAAGCAGAATGAAAGGTACAAACAGCGGGCTGAAAAGCATCGCAAACGGGTTGTTTTCAAACTAGGGGACTTGGTATGGATTCACCTTCGGAAAGAACGATTTCCAACGGGCAGATTTGGGAAGTTACAACCAAGAGCTGGCGGTCCATTCAAAGTTCTAGAGCGTATCAACAACAATGCATACAAGATTAAGTCATCAGGTGAGTATAATGTTTCTGGCACCTTCAACGTTGCGGATTTATCACCATACCACGCAGATGAGCTGGTAGAGAGCGATGGAAAGGAGTATACGTTCGTTGATTCGAGGATGAATTTTTTTCTGGTGGGGGAGAATAATGCAATAATGAACAGTGATGAATAGTGTTAGATGAACAGTGTCATATGAACAATGATGAATAGTGAACAGTGCTAAATAGTGCCGACGATGTCAAAATGCGCCAATTTTTGGCGTGGCACTCCGAAACGGTCAAATAAGTTAGCCTCGTGGTGAACATGAGTTTTTTCATTTTTTAGCCTTTCAGAATCATTTAGATGGGTTTTTAGGCATTTTTTATGTTTTTCAGGGGTGTGGTTGCAAACTTTTGGAGTTTTTTGGGTTTATTAAACTTTTTGAATGTTTTGGGACCTTTTTGTGATAATTTTTTAATATTCTTTTTCTTGGTTTTTTTTGGATTAGGTTAAACTATAAAAAGGCTGTTATAACCGTAATAGGGCAATTTTTGATGATTATTTTTATTAAATGAAAGTTTAAGAATCATTTGTGGTTGCTTATTCAATCTAGTATTCGAACTTGATACATTTGGTGGTGGTTTTTTCGTATCAATTGTTCTTTGATTGTTTAATCATCTTATTGTTTCGGCATCAGGGTAAATGAAAAAATTTCAAATATTATTGTCCATGAAATATTGACATTTTAGTTCATCAAGTTTTGTTAATAAATCTTCGTATACAAAAGAATTTTGTATTTAATTTATATATTCGATTGATAACAAAAGAAACAAATTAAAATATATTTGATATTTCAAAAGAATGAAATAAAATAAAAGTGGTGATTATGAGGACCATATGCATATCTAAAGGCTAGAAAGATTTTACTAAGATCATAAAAAGACGAATTACATGCTCTCTAAGAGTAAGAGAGGATAATAGCACTCTCTCTATAAATGAGGAAAAACGTTATCGAAAGAATACTTATTTTGCTGCATTCATATTATAAAGTTAGATTGCAACCATTAATTAATGCTTTCACATAATTTAGTCACAAACTATTGTTATCACTAACTTACCTAGCCTACCATTTATTACTCAAAATTATCATGCATGCTCGTAAACTCATTTGTCAAAGATTGTGAGCTAACCGCATACAGGCCGTGTGAAAATAGCTTCACATTTCAACATGAAATACATGCAATCTAATCTTAAATTCATGTACAATAGCATAAAATATCATGCTATAATTACTAAGACAACTTTAACCAAATTAATCCCTAAGTAAATCCATACCTGGAAGGTAAGTATGAAATTAACGGCATCATATAACCTTTCAGCTTCCATTTTCTCCCCAACAACTTCTGCCGGCATCATTGATAAATGTAGGCAACACTAAGAAACACATGAAATCTCGTCATCAAATTATCAAGACATAATAACCTTTATATGATTGGTTCAATATTTCACGCTATTTAATCTTTAAAAAAAAAAAAGAAAAAAAAAAAAGGAAACTGTTATATATATAAGCACCAGCAAGTTTTCTGCGGTACAATCAGAAACTTGATATCCATTATTTTGATCAGAAAGAGTCCATGACCCTTTAGAAATGTGGCGAAACATGCTTTTAAAGTCGCCCGGAGGATTATTCAATATCTGCAAGATTTTGTGCAGCATGAAGATTATTTAACATGGCAAAAAGTTTTTTATAAAAAAAAAAAAATATTGTTTTTTGTACATCTATTTATAGGAGTTAATATTGAAACCTGAGATTTCTTAATGAAGTCATGTGCTTTCATTATCATTGTTCTGATTTCATCGATGAGGTTGGTAGCAAGTAAAGCTTGAACAGTGAGATCAGAATCCCATGTTTGACTACCGGAACTCTGCGTACATAATGAAAAAATTTATATAAGTTATATGCCAATGTCATATTTATATGGGAAAAAAATTGTTGGTCTAATTACCCCTCTCATTTTACAATTGAGAGAAGAACTCTACAAATGCGGCATTTATGTGCAACGGCATGTGTATGTTTATATGACATACCGTTGCACGTCAGACCAAATCGAGCCTTTTGATTGTCGACCGACAAAGGCAGAGCAATTTTGCTGTAATATTTAAATTAATAAATCAATGTTGGCAATCAGATTGAGAGTTGTTAATAATGATGAATTAATATGAATTTGAACACAAAACAATCATACCTCGTGAATTATACAAAGATTTCAATAAATGAGTTGACGTGTTAATAAAAAAAATATCAACTAAATAAATGAAAATGAATTATGTGACCATGATAAAAGTAATGTAAAATCTTTCTGTGTATAAAAGTTCTCTATAAATAATATACACCCATTCTAAAAATTCAGAACTTTATGCAAACCTGGATTGATGGGAAGAAAAGAAGGAAATAACCAAAATTCTGGAGGCATGGGGTTGCATCCAGACCATTCATACACACCAAGTATCTGTCAAGAAAGAGGTTTGATTAATTTGAAGTGAAATTATTAAGGAAAGATAAGATAAAAATAAGGAAGATAAAAATAAGGATATCATCCATTAGAATACAAAGTTTTCAGACATAATTAATGGGAGGACAAAAGTTATAAATCGTTCAATCAAGCGACAATAAACAACTACGTAAAGTTAAATTTAACTTTACGTAAAGGTAAACACGTGATTGAACAAATTTAACTTATTCATTTTTACAAATTAAATATTAAAAGTTGTCAAAATTAAAGATTAAAAATCAAATAAACTAAAACCGATTTAAATTATTTTTTTTATAAAATTAAAAAGAAAAAAATACTGAAAAAAATAAAAAATAAAAGTTAAAAAATATTTAAATTATTCATTTTACAAAATAAAATTGAAAACATTAATAAAAAAAAAAAAAAAAAAAAAAACTAGCAACTCTTGCGATGAGCTAGCCCTATCAAAGACACCGCTAGCCTTGATTAGACCATGGCTATCCAACTCAACAATCGAAAGGCTCGATTTGGTCTGACGTGGCCAAATCAAAGCTTTCTTGGCGCGACGACCTGGAATAACTCAGATATGGCCACATCGGGCCAAATTAAGACTAGCGGCGTTGTTGCCGTCTTTTTGTAAGCTTCTTTAATTTTTTTTTTAGTTTTTATTTTATTAGATTTTCTTTATTTTTAATTGTTTGATTTATTATTATTTTTTGTTTTTTATTTTCTTTAAAAGAAATTGGTTTTGGTCTTTTTTTTTTTTTTTTTTCAGTTTCTTAAAATGTATTAAATTTAAATTTTAAACACTAAATTCACTTTTTAAGAAAAAAAGAGAAAGTCAAGGGTAGCTAAGTAGTTTTATCATTTTTCATTAAAGTTAACAACAAATAACCTTAAATGTCTCTTAGTTGAACCTCCTGTTCAAAAAGTCTGAAATTTTATATCCTAATTGATATTGTTGGTCAAAGGACGAAAGTGCAAAAGAGCCAAGTAACAGGAGGACAATGTAATTCTGCAAACGGCGTCGTTTATTTTATAATAAAAACAGTTGTAAAACGCAGCACTTTGATCTTCTCTTACATTTGCTTGTATAAAAGAGTAAAGTCTACTCTTCACTGTATCACTGAAAAAATCAATTTATCAGTAAAGTAAATTCAAACATTTTTCTCCCAATTCTTACTTGTTCGCAAACCCTAAGCTAAATTTACATGGTATCAGAGCGCTGACTAACGTCAAATGGCTTCGGATCCTACTCACTCTCAGTCGCTTAACAGCACAGGGAAGATGATGTCTGAAGTACAAAATCAAACTACTGCAGTTCTTACCTCGAGCTTGCAAGTAATCAATCCAAAGCTAACAAGGAACAACTATCGGTTTTGGAGCTCTCAGGTTCTCTTTGCCGTTGGCTCACATGAGCTGGAAGATCACCTATTAGGTAGAGTGTCTTGTCCTTCTCCGATTCCGATTAATGATTCTGAGGTAGAACTTAGCAATAATACTGTTGGAGAAAGCTTAAATCCAGCTTATGTTTTGTGGAAAAAGACTGATAAATGCTTAGTGAGTTGGTTGCTAGCTTCAATTAGTGAAAGCATGTTCTGTGTTGTGTCTAATGTAGGTTTTCAAATGAAATTTGGTTAGCCTTAGAAAATGAGTTTGTTACAGACTCAAAAGCTAGAGCCTTACATTTGAAAAATTTGCTTCAAACAACTCATAAAGGAGGATTGAGTATTAGTGACTATGTGAAGAAAATGAAAGAGACAGCTGAAAGCTTAGCTGCAAGTGGATTGATTATCTCTGATGGAGATTTATTACAGTATGTGTTAGATGGTCTAGGGCCTGAATATGATCCAGCCGTAATGACACTCACTTCTAGACTAGAATCAAAGGTTGATACTGTAACTCTTCAAGAGGCACAGTTTCTGTTGCAGAAATATGAAATCGGCTTGAAAAGTTTAATTCCACAGACTTGTACAATACTTCAGCAAATATAGCCTCTGTAAACAGTCATGAATGTTATAATGTGTCTGGTATAAGTTCACTAGTGAGTGGTACTATCAAAACTGCAGGTAACCTGAGTGGCACAATACCCTCTCTAATGTCTCTTGGGGACCCACACACCTCACAAAACTATGTTACCTTACCCTCCTATGTTAACTCACCTACTCAGTCTCATGTCTCACCTGTTCAGCCTTCATTCTCTGCCTACAATACTACCACACAACCCTATTCTCCTGTTCCAGTTACTAATCCCTCTTTACCCTACAACACTATGCCATTTAACCTTAGATCTTCCAACTTTAATACTTATGGAAGAGGCAGAGGTAGAGGCACTGGCAGGGGAAGAATTATCTGTCAAGTGTGCAATAAAGCTGGACATTCAGCCATCCAATGTTATCATCGATATAAGTCAACGTACAATGGCACTTTTCAAACCGGCAATGGAAATTTTCCCAGCCACTCATTTACACATCCAGTACTGTATTCCTCTATTGGTACCTCACAGCAGCATCCTGATAGTACATTTCAAACACAGCACTTGCATTATAACCCACAGTAGTCACTGTACAATCACTCCCAACAACCACATTATACTCCACAGTAGTCATAGTACACTAGCAATCCTAAGAATAATGTCAGTGCTTCAGCAACTTTTGGAGTTCCTAGTCACCAGATGGGAGCCAATAGTCAAGCAAATCTGGTTCATACTGGTGGTACCTCATTGGGGTATCCTGGAAGCAATGCTTTTCACTCGAGCGCGACAACTTGTACAATAATTCACAAGCCTCTGTCACCACTCCAATTGATCCAGCATGGTATATGGACTCTGGGGCAACAGATCATGTCACTTCCAACCTATCTCAGCTGAGCATTAGTAAGAACTATGAAGGTGAGGATAAGCTTCAGGTTGGCAATGGTGAGTACCTTCTCATTTCCCATACTGGTCACTCCTTTATTCTTAGTAGTCTTCATTCTAAGTGTCTTTATCTTAAAAATATACTGTGTGTTCCTAAAATCACAAAAAATCTGCTGAGTATTTCTAAGTTTACAAGGGATAATAATGTTGTTGTTGAGTTTGATGCTAACTCTTGTGTTGTTAAGGACACACTACAAGAATTTAGGCTTCTCACAACAAAATAATTTGTCACTACAAATATCAAAATTGTGACCATTTCTTTAATGTGAGGAATTATATTCGTCATTAGGTTTGTCACATTAAGCTCGTACTCTTAAGTGTATGGTGACGAAAAAGTGTTTGGTCACCATAGCCTAATTATTTATTATGACGATAATAATTTGTCACTTTAAACTAGTTTATTGTGATAAATTATTTGTAACAATAGAAAGCAATTTTGATCACTACAAGTAATATTTTGTCACAATTGATTTACATTTAAAGACCAAATGATAAGCTTTATGGTGAAAAAATCATATATTATGACAAAATTGATTTTGTCAAAATTGTGAATGGTGACTAAATTATTTGGTCATAATTTTAATAGTGACAGAAATTTATTTGTCATTGACTTTATTGTGACAATATTTATTTCGTCACATGTTTGTTTATATGACAATATTATTTGTTAAAAATTGTATAGTGACAGAAATAATTTTGTAAAAAATTTAATAGCATGACAAATAATTTTTGATACAAATATTTTTACGTGACAGATTTTTTATTGTCAAAATAATATAAGCGTGACAAAAACATTTTGACATCTCAATAATAATAAAAATATTCATGTCTGTGCTTCTAAAATGTGACGAATCTTTTTCGTGAAAAAAATATTCAAGTGAAAAAAAAAATTATAGGGAAATTAAAATTGTGATAAATTATATTTATCAAATTTTGTTAATAGCAACATAAATACTTTTGTTAAAAACATGAAAAGTGTAGTGACAAAAATTTAAGTCATTAAATTTTGAGACCTTATATAATTTGTTAATATTAAAAGTGACAAAAATATCTTGTCAACAATTTAAAAGAGTAACAAAAGTTATTTTATATCATTTTGATTTGATAATTTTATATATACATTTCACATTTAATAAATAAAATTATAAATAATTACCCTTTTTTTTTCTCACAATGGAACGTATAGCTATTATCATTATCAAAACTATGAATCCATATATAACTTTTAACTTAAGATGAAATTATATCAAATAAAAATTTATTAAAATATATAAAATCAACAACATTTTAATTTTAATACGTTTAACACATAAAAACTAAAGACAGTCTACTACAGCAATTTTATTGATATAAATATGAAAGCATCAATGTGTTGATGGTCCCTTCTTGATCATTTTTTCATTCTGCAAAAAAAAAAAAAAAAAAAAAAAAGGTCATAGGAATATATATAGAGAGAGAAGGAGAAAAAAAATAACAATAACCTCCTATATAATATTACATTAATTACTAGAAAGGCTTTTAATTAAAACATAATTTTCTTTATTACGTTTATTATATCAAAAAGTACATGAAGAAGAAAACTAAAAAAAATATTAAGACCTATTAATTAAGTAATGATCTTACCTTCGGGGGAAATAGAACCATCTCGTCCACTCCTTGGTTGGCTTATCAATTCATCAACCTTTGATATGAGGTTTTCATGAGATTCTTGTAAAGCATAGATTATCGCCTATTGATTTTGTATTTGCTTATGTTGATCTTGTATTTGCTCCTTCAATTGACCATTTCGTTGTTCGAATTCAATTTTTTTAGCATCGAATTCAATTTTTTCAGCATGTAAAAGAGCCTCTAATTTTGAACTTCTATTTTGGTTTACCCTCAAAACTTTCTCTAAAATTTCACGTCCAGTCATATCAATACCCTCCTCTATCGCTCGTGAGTCATATAAACTTTCTCTAATTTTGCTCCTATGTTTTATAAAATTAATTAAAAAATATTGATTTAATTTTAAACTTTACATAAATCAATATACAAATAATAAGAAAAATGAACTATTAGAATTATCAAAAAAACAAAAAACAAACAATCTACCTCTAGTATTTAATGATTCAGATCTCATAGGTTTATTTGGTGTAAGGGTCAAATCATCAATCTTAATTGATGTGGGTGGTGAGATGCCGTTTGATATTCTTGGAGATATTCTTTTTGAGTTCAACGCACCTTTTGTTATTTTTGGAGATAATTTTATTGAGTTCGACTCAATTTGTTTAGGATGAATGTTCGATGGTAAAGTAGTCTTCTTCTTACGACCAGGTGCCATGATTGTTTGTATAATGAAGAAAGATTGACAACAATGCTGAAATAGAAGGAAAAAAAAAAAAAAAAGTTAGTAAAAGAGGTAATTAGATTATTCATTCTTTAAATATATACTTAAATATCCTCAATCAAAGAGAAACGACATTGCCAATCAAAGAATAAAATAAGAGGGATTGAAGATGAGGCGAGAAAAGACAATAAAACAAAAACAAAAACAAAAAAAATGCAATATTTGCATTAAGAGAAATGATAAAAATGGAGCAAAGAGGGACTTACAGAGAAGTTTCATTGAGAAGGATGTTGGCGAGCGTTCCTAGTAAAAGCAAAAATGAGTAGTTGGTTCTCAAATTTATAAGTTTTATAAAGACAAGAGAGAGAGAGAGAGAGAGAGAGAGAGAATGTGAGTTGACAGTTGAGAGTTTTGACAGGACAATGGTGAGACAAAAAAAAAAATGATGAAGGGTTAGTAAAGAGGTAATTAGGAAATATATTTAAAATAGGAAATATGTTTAAGAATATATTCAATTTTTAATTGTATATATATAATTGACTTAAGAAAGATATTTAAAATAGGAAAGATACTTAAATATTGATTAGAATGTTAATTGCATATATACAATTGAATTAAAATAGAAAAGATGTTTAAAATAGGAAAATTATTTAAAAATAGTTTAAAGCTTTAATTTTTATATGTTCAAGAGGGAATTAAAAAAACAAAATTACCGCCTCCTTATAAATTGTCTCCAAAATTTTCACTAAATGGTAGAGAAATGGAAAATTCAACTTGCAATTGTATATATCTATATCTAAGAAATCCCCGCTTTTAATATAAGAAAATTAGTCAAGGCGTTGTTCGGTTATTAACACAGTGAGAATGCGAAGAGGGTTGTGGCGCCTCGTTTACTTAAGAATTTTGTATAAATTTTAAAAATAAATCTTAAGTTTCATTAATTAAACAGGTTGCTTTTCATTTCCCAAGGAAAGTGAGACTTTATAACTTTTCAATCTTGAATTAATTGGTGGCGCATGGGTCTCTTAATTTATTTATTTATTTTAATTGGGATTTTATCAACAGTTAAGTGATAGATGCAGAAAACGAAAATCAATATAATTTTATATTGATTAAAAAAAGAGAAGCAAACATTTTATAATGTTATTCCTTAGTTTATCTCGTACAATTTTATGATACGTTTGATCCATTAGAAAATTTAATTTGATTTTCTTTACTGTAAATCATTCAAATAAAAAATTGTTTATGTCAACAAATCAAAAAATTATAATCTATTAATTATCATGGGATCCTCTTAATTTATAAATTTTATGTCACCAAATCAAAAAATTATAATTTTATGAATTTTCCATTTCTCTAACATTTAAAATTTATAAATGTTAGAGAAATGGAAAATTCAACTTGCAATTGTGTATATCAATATCGACCCAAATGGCTAAAATTTTGAATTTAAAAATTTGTGTGATCACTAATTTACAACCAACTTTATTATTATTTGATATATAAGTAGTAACATTAAAAGAGATAAATAATATACAAATCGGTTATCTTACCTCAGGACAAATCCTTTGACAGGAACAAAACACAAGGCTAATAGATTGAGAATCTAATCTCTTCTTGTTTTTCTATCTTAAGCACACAAAGAATAAGAGATAAGAGCAAATGAGTAAGCAAAGGAACATGAAGACAAAAATATCTTACTTTAGGATGTGCATTGAAAAAAAAAAAAAAAAAGCGCTATACACAACATCATTCCTACTTGGGACAAGCCTTAGGTTAGGGTACACATATTTATAATTACTTTAATTCATACTTAACCTAACAACTTAATCCTCAATTGTGATATTTATATCTGTTTAATTATTGAATTACTTATGCTTATAAGAAAAAAAAACAAGATTGTCTATCTTTAATACATAAAATATATATTATTATTTGACATAACTATAAATATTATAATTGTTTTTTTTTTTTTTTTTGTTACAATGTCAAGCTAATATATATTCATCATTTACATGTATATATATTTTCACTCGCCCCATAAAATTAGAAGTTTGAATCAATTATTCAATTGAAGTCCTAATTGCAATAAATTAGAAATAGCACATCAAATAAAGTAGAGTATCAACTAAACCACATATCAAACACTCGCCTCAAGAGTAGTTTGAATTACATAATTTATCTCAATATTCTAATTTCATATGATCATATACTATATATGTTTTAGTACATGACAACCTAAAAAAATGAAAGTGTTCTAAAGAGGACGAGACAACCGTCTGTATGGTCAAATACTGGTTATAGGGTTTTTTCTGAAATTAATTAATTTAGTCAAGTTTTATTAGTCTAGAGTTATTATTATAAGTTAGAGTAGTATTAGGATTAAATATTACTAGCTATGGTTAAGAATATTACTCATTATATTATACCATTACAATCATTTTAGGATTATGGATTGGGATAAGATGTAAGTTTATATAAAAAGCCTAAACCATAGATTATCATTGTATTTTTATTGGGTTAGGATATATTCTAATATGCTACAGTAGTAAATAACATGCAAAGATCATTGGTGGAGCTGCTAAATATTAATGAAATGGATTAAAAAAAAATTAAAAAAAGACCAAAGGTGTAAAAACCTTTTTTTTTTAAAAAAAAATGAGGACAGTAAGATTTGAACTCACGTTCTCTCAAGTCTTCCCCTTAACCACCCGGGCAAATCTGCTTATTTGTTTTAATTTCTTGTTAATTATATATAGTTAGTTTCTTTATATCTACCTAGAAAAACAAACTCAGCTCAAGTGTGAGAGAAACGACGGCGTTTTAGTTGTTTGTTTGTCCCCTCTCCCTGCATATTTTCCTTCTTGCCTTTCGTCTGCCATCTTGCTCCCAATTCATTTTTTCTTCACAATGGCGAATCTTTATTTTTCTTCTTTCATATTTGGTTTTCCCAATTCAAATTTACAAAGAAAAGAAGAGACCAAAGGCAGCTCACTTCACCCAATTCAATTTTTCCATTTTTTCGCCCAATTCAATTTTTCCCCTTTTCGCCCAAATCAATTTTTCCCCTTTTCGCCCAAACTCTAACCCGAACATTAGCTACAAAAAATTTAGGACAATCAAAGGAGAGTTCATAACGAAATCAAGAAAAGAAGCAAAGGAGTAAAAGAAGAGCAAGAAGTAAGAAGGTGACCTTGAAGAAAACCAAAAAGCACTCCAGGATCTTGAATTTCGGGTTCTTTGGGCTAGAAACCAGTAAGTTCTTTATCTTATTATTCTTGCTGATCTAGGTTGTTTGATTTTTAATTTATGTGATCCTAGATTATAATACAATTTATGATCACCGTATCTTTTTTTTTATTTTTTTTATTTTTTTTTTTTATTGAGATTATTTGAATGTATAGAAGTTGGATGAAACTCAATCAAAGATTCAGCCCCACATACATTCGAGGGGTACAAAATTTCTTGGATGTTGCAACATATCACGCTGACTCTGCTAGTAGAATTCGATGTCCATGCAAAACCGTAATAATTGTATCTTTAAAACTTTAGCAGAAGTCAAAACTGTAATAACTCGACCCGCCCCTAATCACCCCCCAATCTTGACCAAATTTCTTAGCCCATGACCTTGTATAATGCAGTAGAAGCGCAGCAGAAAATTCACTAAGAAAATGCAGAAAGCTGAATGGGGTAGTAGAATGAATGTGGGAGTAGAATGATATTGCAGGTCATGCTGGAATTCAATGTAGAATGCTGCAGAAAGGTGAATGTGTTAGAAAAATGCAGAAAACTGAATATGTGAGTAGAATGCTTTGCAAGTTCAAGGCAGAAAATGCAGAAAGCTGATTGTGTTTAGTACAATGCAGAAAAACTGAAGTGTTAGAAAAATGCAGAGTTTTGATTGTGTTAGTAAAATGCAGAAAAGCTAAAGTGTTAGAAAAAATGCAGAAAGTTGAATGGGATAGTAAAATGCGAAAAGGCTGATTGTGTTTAGTACAATGCGAAAGTGATTGTGTTAGTAAAATGCGAAAAAAAGGGGTGAAGTGTTAGAAAAATGCGAAAGTTGATTGCGTTAGTAAAATGCAGAAAAACTGAAGTGTTAGAAAAAATGCAGAAAGTTGAATGGGATAGTAAAATGCAGAAAAGCTGATTGTGTTTGGTACAATGCAGAAAGCTGATTGTGTTAGTAAAATGCGAAAAAGCGAAGTGTTAGAAAAATGCAGAAAGTTGATTGTGTTAGTAAAATGCAGAAAAGCTGAAGTGTTAGAAAAAATGCAGAAAGTTGAATGGGATAGTAAAATGCAGAAAAGCTTAAGTGTATTGATAAGCCTCCTATAACTAAAATATACAAGAAGAAGAAAAAGGGCAGCCTGAGAAAGTCATTGGACAGGGGCAGCAAAGGAAATTCATATTAGAATTAGTTAGGAAGAATCTCCACGTAAGGGAGTGCAGAAAGTGTGATTTCAGTTGTATCTAAGAGAGAGCATTTGTTAGCTGAAGGAGGATGAAATCTGGAATCAGTGGGAGGCCGCTAGACCCTCGAAGTGCTAGCCACTCTTTTATCTTTTCTCTGTCATTCTTATTTTCTGCTTGCAGTGTTTGTCAATCCAAATCAATATATATATATATCAGTTTGTTTTTTTTAATGCAGAGCTGTTTCACTGAGTCTCATTAACAATACTTCATTGAGTTTGGTTGGCATTTTGGTGATCTCATCATGTTAGAAAAATGGAGAAAGTTGAATGGGATAGTAGAATGAATATGTTAGTGGTATTTTTTTTAGAGACCAATGCAGCGGTTGGATGTGTTAGTTGAGTGATATTGCAGAAAATGCAGTCATGTGAGAGAAAATGAGCGTGTGCATGTGCCGGGGAGAAGAAAATGGTGAGAAAATAATCTGAAGCGAATGAAGTAGAAACACTGTAGAAACTGAATGCAGTAGCAGACCAAAAAAAAAAAAGACAGAATGGAATTGAAGTTTTGTTTAAGAGGGAATATTAGATGAAGTGGAGAAACATTGTCCTGAATGTTTGAAGAGCAGTTCTATTCGAGAGGGAATATTAGATAAAGTGTAGAAGAATTGTCCTATATGTTTTTGGAATGAGGTGAATTTGTAATAGAGTAAAGAAATGGGGTTTTTGTAATAGTCCAAAGAAAAATCAAACGCTGCGTTTCTTTATTGTTTTTTCACCAACTATAAAAGAGTTGGTCTTCGTCTCCTTCAAGAGAAATATAATCACACATTTTCAACAGTTTTTTTTTCTTTTTCAGTTTTTCATTCCGTTACAGTCTACAACGTCTTTCATACCCAATCCTACGTCTTAACGAGTTTTTTTTAGCGACATATATGCTAAAATTATTAATGATTTTTTTTAAATGACATATATGTTATTGCTAAAAACTTGAGAGGAATGATAAATAGTTGTACACATATTAATTATGTTTTTTTAGCAAATTTTTGTTACAAAATATCACATATAACTTGACTAAAGTATTTTGTCATTAATACCTTGATTTTAACATATATATATATATATAATTCTTTTGTAACAAATTAGTTTGTAACTATAGCATATATTACTAAATATAATGACTAAAGTTTTTTATGACAAATATGGTTTGCCACGATAAACAATTTATCTCGGTGCTGAAATTTTGACTCAAACATTTTGTTATTAATACCTCCATTTTAGCATATATTATAACAATTTATTTTTGTAGCAATAAATAAATTCTTTAGTGACAAAAAAATTTGTAGTTATAGCATGTATAACTAAATATAGTGACTAAAATATTTTATGACAAAATATGTTTGTCATAATAAACAATTTCCCTAGGTGCCAAAATTTGGCGCCAAAAATTTGTGACGAAATATTATGATAAAATTGTTTTTCTTCAATATATTTCTCATGGATTTCTTTATTGTGATAAAATATTATGACAATATTTGTTTTAGTCACTATATATTCCTTTTGTCATACTTAATGTGATGTTTTTTTATTTTGTCATAATACATATATTACTTGTGACGAAATAACTTTTGATAAAATTAATTTTGTCACAATATAATATATTTCTTGTAGTTCAACCAAGGCCATGTTACTACAAGGGGGTCTTAAAGAAGGACTTTATCAACTGGAAATTCCAACAAACACCACTGACCTGTTCAAACCATGTGTCTCTCCTTATCAGTCTGATCTACCTACTGCTTATACATCACCAAACCTGGCAGCCACTGCACATTTTATGAGTCCTTCAACTAAAGACTCCTCTCAATACTTCCATAAACCTGTGACCAACAACCAACATTTAGAGTTAGTTGGAAAAGTCAATAAACATCCTGATATAGTTTCAAATGTTAGCTATAATAAAAGTTCTGTTTCTGAAGAAAAATGTAATGACTTTTGTTCTAGAAATAAGTCAAAATGTATTTCTGTTGAACCTACTGTTTGTCCTACTGCTACTACTAATGGAATACATAATGATGAATTCTTGTTTAAGCCTACTGTTTCAATAGTTGAGAATGATTTTGCTACTGCTTCAAGGAGTGAAAATAATACCGCAAACTGCTATGTTAATGATGAAATGTCTACTGATTGTCTTGTTAGTGAACAATTGTCTGCTGTTAATTGCCCTAATCATGAACAATTGTCTGCTAAAAACCCTTACACTACTGGTTCCTCACCAAATTGCTTGACTGTTGACAAACACTCACATTAACACATGATTTGGCATAAAAGATTGGGTCATCCCAACTCAATTACATTGCATAAAATCTTATCAACACTTCCCAAATCTGTTTCTCTCACTGTAAACCAAAGTTTGCGTATCCAACTGTCTAACTTTTGTGATGCTTGTTAGTTAGGAAAGTTACATCAAAATAGTTTTCCCTTGTCTCAATCTCATGCTACAGAACCTTTAGCTATTGTTCATAGTGATGTGTGGGGTCCTGCCCCAGTCACCTCAGTAGAAGGATTTAGGTATTATGTGCAATTCCTAGATGATTTCAGTCGCTTTACATGGCTGTTTCCCCTTAGAACAAAAGCTGAAGTTAAATCCACCTTTATCAAATTCCACCACCTTGCTGAGAGGCAGTTTGAAACCAAACTAAAGTGTCTCCAGTCAGATCAAGGAAGAGAGTACAAAGCTTTACTTCCTTATCTGAGTGAAAATGGTATTCAAACTAGGTACTCTTGTGCCTATGTTCATCAACAAAATGGCCGTAGTGAGAGGAAACATAGGCACATTATTGAAACAGGACTTACCTTATTAGCTCATGCCTCTATGCCTTTAAAATACTGGTGGTTGGCCTTTGAAACAGCAGCCTTTCTCATTAACCGACTGCCCACTGCTGTCTTAAATAATAACACTCCATATTTCATGCTATTTCATAAATATCCTATGTATGAAGTCTTAAAGTTTTTGGCTGTTTTTGTTTTCCTTTTCTTAGGAATTTTCATAGTCACAAGTTTGATTTTCATTCCTCAAAATTTGTATTTGTAGGGTATAGTTTACTTCACAAAGGTTATAAGTGTTTAAGGGCTGATGGAAAATTTTTTATTACTCCTAGTGTCAAATTTAATGAAAATGAATTTCCTTATTCTCAAGAGTTTGCTAAATCTTCTGTTCAATCCAATTTTGACCCTTCAGCCAATCCCACCAATGCTTGTTCCAATAATACTTCACCACTGCCATATATAATCTTCCAACATAACCCCTTTTCAGCAGCTTCTGATCCCCAAGTAGTAACTGGTTCTCAGACTATTCTTAACGATCCAGCAGTTGGTACTAATTCTACAGCAGTAGGTAAATTCTCTTCAAACTTATTTGATTCATCATTACCTAGTACCTCTAAAATTGCTGATAATTCTAGTCATAATTCTTTGATAAATTCACATGAGGTCATTCCAGACAGATCAGGATCTTTTTCATCTCACTCAAAAAATCATAATATGATATCTTCTTTACCTGTTATTTCCTCCTCAAATAATTTGCCAAATTTTCATATTGAGGTTGATTTAGATTCTGCCACACCAGCCTGTGATCCTGCATCTAGTTGTAAGCTTCTGGATTTAATTCCACTTTCCAAAACACACTCTGGCAGTTCTGATACAGATTTACAGATTGCTCAATCTCAGTCCATCCCACCTTGTTCACCATCCAGTACTCTACCACATTGTCAACTTGAGGTTGATCTTACTACTTCACAATTCCCTAGTGCTCAACCTCCCATTCCACTGAATTCTCACCCTATAATCACAAGATCCAAAGCTGCTGTTGGTCATGACATTGTACCCTATGATTTGTTGGATCCTGCTATTTATCTTACAACCAGTTAGTCACCTATAGAATCAGAACCTATGACAGTTGCTGAAGCATTAAAATCTGCAGTTTGGAAAGAGGCTATGCAGGTAGAATTTGATGCTTTAATTAGGAACAACACCTGGACCCTTATTGCTCCTACTGTAGACATGAATATTGTGGGTAACAAATGGGTTTTCAGAACAAAATTGAATTCTGATGGTACTCTGCAGAAGTATAAAGCCAGACTAGTGGCTAAGGGGTTTTAACAAACTCCTGGATTGGACTATTTTGAAACATTTAGTCCAGTTATAAAACCATCTACCATCCGAATAGTTCTCACTCTTGCAGTTACCAATGCTTGGGATGTTCAACAAATTGATGTGAACAATGCATTCCTTAATGGCACATTGAGTGAGTTAGTGTTTATGCAGCAACCAAGAGGCTTTGAATCAGCTGCTCATCCTTCCCATGTGTGTAAGCTGAACAAGGCTTTATATGGTCTTAAACAGGCCCCTAGGGCCTGGTTTAATAAACTCAAGGCTGCCCTCCAAGACAAGGGTTTTCAAAACTCAATTTCAGATTCTAGTCTATTTGTTCTTAAAAAATCATCAGGACTAATCTATGTTCTTGTTTATGTAGATGATATTTTAATAACTGGTTTTGATGCAGCCTACATTACTCAGTTGTTGAGACAGTTAAATGAGCAATTTGCTTTGAAAACTCTAGGGTCACTCAAGTATTTTTTAGGTCTGTGATGAGAATGCAAAATGTCGCATTTACCCCCCTTAATGTCTAGTATTTTATACTTATTTGTTGCCTAAAATGTACTGATTATTATTCTATTTTGATTTAGGAAGCAAATGGGAGCATTAATTGCAAAACGGAACTAATTAAGTGAATTCGGACAGTTTCAACACTGCTTCGTAATCTAGGCATAACTCTCTCATCCGAGCTCCGATTGAGATGATTCAAAATTCTGTGAAACTCTAAGAAAGATATCTACAACGTTCATGTTTTGAGTTTTGAGAGATACTCGCTGCATCAAGGTGGTAATCGGGCTTGAAGTTGACGCATCTGCTGCCGGACGCTCGGAACATTTTGCCTTGTCATGCAAATCAATTGGGCAGTTTATTATTGGAAGATTTGAAGAACAATGGCACACAAGTTACAGCTGGACACATCACTTTCCTATTTTTATTTTAGACTTTATCTTATTTTCAATTAATTAGAATTAAATTAGGATTAATGTTATTTTAGGATATTAGGAGATTGAGTAGAATTCAAATACTTAAAAATTGGATTTTTTTTAAGGAGATCAGATTAGGTTTGGAGGGACCACGCCTCTCTCTTCTCTTCTCTGGAAATTTTTTTTTTTTTTTGAGTTTTTGGTTGATGGCCATGAGCGGCTAAAACTTTTGTAACTTGGTCGTCGGAAACGGAGACCTCGGAATCAACCAACTGTGAGATCTAATCTATGTTATTTTAGTGTTCAATTTTTGTGTTTGAGTATTGAATGTTATTCTGTGCATATTTTCATGATTGATGCATTTAATTACTAGGAGGCCTACTAGTGTATTATTTGTTGAAATCTACCGCTAAGTTTGATATCAAATCCGTAATTGTTTGATCCCTCCAACTTGTGAAGCAATTAGGGTTAGTAATTTGCTGTGTCAGGAATTAATAACCTTATGAAGAACATTCAACTAAATTAAATACAACCGCTTGTGTTTGTGTTGTTTAGCTTCATCGATCTCTCTAATTCTTAAGGCTGCCACTAGATTAAATCTTGAGCGTTTGTCTAGGGTTGTTTAGTGGTAAGATTAATTAAGAGCGCTTGTTTCCTAATTAATTAAAATTAAGGAGAGATAGGAAAATAGTTCCAACGGTGAATATTCAATGTATGAATTGATTATTTTTGCATCAATGATCGGTTGTGAGATTAGATGGTGGATGTTGACGGAGACCAAGTTTCGTTATATTAATTGATTTGAATTGAACTGTTTTTTGTTTTTTTTGTTTTTTGTTTTTTGCTAAGAACGTTTTCTGTTTTACACAAAACCCCCCAGCTTTGTTCACATAACATCAAATTCGGCTAGACACTCTTCGTGGGATCGACCCTTGCTTACCCTATTCTGATTCGGTAGTTAGGTTCGGAAGGTTTTAATTCAGGGTGCCTACGGCGGCAGACGGCTGACACGCGGTCTGAAGCGATCGGGGCAGTTTGTTGGTATACATCTCAGGGCAGTCCAAATATGCCTCAGATTTGCTTGTTAAAACTCGAATGATGGATGCCCACTCATGCTCTACACCAATGGCTGTTGGTACTAGACTAAAGAGTGATGATAGTGATCTGTTTGACAACCCTACTTTATATCGCAGCACAATTGGAGCTTTGCAGTATCTCACATTGACAAGACCAGATATTAGCTTTACAGTTAATCGTCTTAGTTAGTTTCTACAAGCCCCAACTGAGTTACAATGGCAAGCATGTAAACGTGTTCTGCGATATGTTAAAGGAACAAGCACTTATGGGCTTGATTTAAACCAAGCAAGCTCACGAATATTGAATGCTATGCTGATGCAGATTGGGGTAGCAATGTTGAAGATAGAAGGTCTACTAGTGGATATTGTGTTTATCTTGGACCTAATCTAATTCAGTGGAGCTCCAGGAAGCAAAAAGTTGTTGCATTATTATCCACTGAAGCTGAATACAGGGCCTTAGCACAAACTGCCACAAAGGTTGCATGGCTTCAAAGTATGTTCACTGAACTTAGTCTTCAAGTACCCTCAAAACCTGTAATTTGGTGCAACAATACAAGTGCCAGAGCCTTAGCTTCAAATCCTGTCTTCCATGCCCGAACAAAGCATATAGAAATAGATGCTCACTACATTAGGGAGCAAGTTCTTGCCAAGAATCTGATAGTTCAATATGTACCCTCGAAACTGCAGATTGCAGATATCTTGACAAAAGCATTGTCTGCTGTTCAATTTTACGTAGAGGCAGAAGTTAGTGTGATTGCAGAGTCTAACCTCTAACTGATAAAACTGCAGTTTGTAGTTGTTACAGTCTGTAGTTTCTCTCTGGTGTGTGTTGATCAAAGTTTGTGGTGAGTGTTGCAGCAGGTGTGATAGATTGGAGTATTGCCACCAGTTGCAGCAGATTTGCAATAGAGAGTGCATAAGCTGTGTGTGATTGTCTTGAACCTCAAATGATTGAGCTAAGAAATGTTCAGTTGAGAAGCTGAAACTGCAAATGATAAACTGCAAATGGAATACTGTCTAAAGTTGATTATCATGGTTGATTACTGACTTGTTAAGCTTGATTGTTGAGGTGATGCTGATGTGCAGTCTTGATTTGATGAAGTTACTTGTTATGTTTGGTTGTTGGCTGATTAAGCTTGGTTGATGAGGTTTGTTAAGTTTGGTTGATAAGGTAGTGCGGATATGAAGTTTGATTTGCTGCAGTTGTAACAAAAATGCAGAACCGAAATTGCAAATGATGAACTGCAAATGGAATACTGTCTAAAGTTGATTATCATGGTTGATTACTGACTTGTTAAGCTTGATTGTTGAGGTGATGCTGATGTGCAGTCTTGATTTGATGAAGTTACTTGTTATGTTTGGTTGTTGGTTGATTATGTTTGGTTGTTGGTTGATTAAGCTTGGTTGATGAGGTTTGTTAAGTTTAGTTGATAAGGTAGTGTGGATGTGAAGATTATGTTTGGTTGTTGGTTGATTAAGCTTGGTTGATGAGGTTTGTTAAGTTTGGTTGATAAGGTAGTGTGGATGTGAAGTTTGATTTGCTGCAGTTGTAACAAAAATGCAGAACTGGAAAATGAGTTTTTTTTTTTTTTTTTTTTTGAGTTGTTGAAAGTTTTTTCTTTGATCATTTGATTTGATCATTAGAAAAAAAAAAGTTGAGTTAGCTGGAGAAATTGTGGTGTGCTGAAGCTGCAATAAAAATGCAGAAGAAAATAAGTTTGAGTTTTTTGAGTTGTTGAAAGTTTTTTCTTTGAGGTGTGCTGAAGCTGCAATAAAAATGCAGAAGAAAATGAGTTTGAGTTTTTTGAGTTGTTGAAAGTTTTTTTTTTCTTTGATCATTTGAAAAAAAAAAAAAAAAGAGTTGACTTAGCTGAAGGAATTGTGGTGTGTTGAAGCTGCAATACAAATGCAGAGGAAAATGAGTTTTTTTTGTGTGCTGAAGCTGCAGTAAAAATGCAGGAGAATCTAAGTTAGCAGGAACAGAAATGCGAGAAAGAGGTTTAGTTTCAGAGGGGATGTTGGTCAAAGAACCAATGAGTTGAAAAGAAATGCTAAGAAAAGCTGGTGAAAGATTGCTGAAGCAACAGAAGCAGAGTGTCCAGTTTAAGAGGGGATGTTGGTCAAAGGACGAAAGTGCAAAAGAGCCAAGTAACAGGAGGACAATGTAATTCTGCAAATGGTGTCGTTTCTGTTTTATAATAAAAACAGTTGTAAAACGTAGCACTTTGATCTTCTCTTACATTTGCTTGTATAAAAGAGTAAAGTCTACTCTTCATTGTATCACTGAAAAAACCAGTTTATCAGTAAAGTAAATTCAAACATTTTTCTCCCAATTCTTACTTGTTCGCAAACCCTAAGCTAAATTTACAGATATTATCCTTAAAAATAATAATTAAACAGATTTTTGTTAGCTATAAATTAATTTTATGGAGTCATGTAGCAAGCCAAGTCTTTCCCCAAGATGAAATTGTTGTTGCACTACCATGATCGAGAATCCATTTTCTTGCTCTTGCACAAGCATTATCTTCACCACCATCAGGTCCTTCTCCAAGTAAACGCATGCAAATATAGTTAAAAACAGTACAAAACATTGTGCTGTGGCTCTCAACGTGTAATCCCCACCCACCATCTTCATTCTGATACAATATGCATATTTAATTAATGTTACTTTATAAAAAAAATTAATATTACATCTGTTGACGCTTGATTTTGGAGGCCAACGACTCGCATGTGAGAAGCGCTAAACGGACTTAGGAATTACACGTGATAGATCCATGCGATTTGAATATGGAGCTGAGATTATACATGTTGCAGAAAACATAAATAAAAGATTGGCAAGAGCAGTTTTTATAGTGGTTTGGATGCAACAAGCGACTCCTACATCCATTGTTACTTTATTGATCTCTGACTATTTCTATGATTTTGCCCGTAAGGCATACAAAGATGAAAAAATACAATGTTTACAGAGAGAAAGAATTAAGCTTTTATCTATGGTTAGCTCTCATATGCCCAGCCCCCTTATTCGGGAAGAGGAGTGCCCATTTATATACCTAAACACTTAATGTAATGAGTGTTTTGCAAGTTGACTTGACACATGGAAGACTTTCGTCCATTCATCTCTTTGAAATGAGATAAAATTGGTGAGAATATCTTTAAGCAGATATGGGCTTGGCAACTAGTACAGAAATACATTTATTAGGCTGACATAAGCATGACTTTTGAGGCATAACAACATCTTTTCCATCAAAATTAAAATACCAAATTAATGCTGGGGTTATAACTTTATGAAGGTTGATCTAAACATTGATATATGAGATTAAAAAATAACGCTTGACATAACTAATATTGGATCATTTGAAATTTTATATATTTTAGTTAGGGAGATCATCAAAGATCAAACAATTTAGGATTACTTCTTCAAAAGGCATGATATTTGATAATAGAAACATATTAAAAGGATCCATAAATAAATAAAATTAATATGTAACCTGAAGATTGTAAATGTAGCGAAGCATCTCTTTGCGATGCTCAGGAGACAATATAATGTTGAAATAAGGTACAGACACATGACCTGAATTAAAAATATAAAGTCATAGTTAACATGAAATCAATTAAACGAATTTATAAAAAAAAAAAAAATACATTCTTAAATATTATATGCTAATAATATATTAATATAGTAGAGAGAGTAAAGAGTAATAACAATTGGAGCATGGTAAAACAGTGGGCCGGAACTCTCAGCAGGCCAGTGGCCATCACTAGACTGCAAAGCTGAAAACAATTTGACTGTCCTTCTCAATGCAGTCGTGGCAATTTCATAGGGGCATTTTATTAAAACATCATTTTAACTTAAAATTTAATTAAAAGGCTATAGAGTTTGTAAATTTTAACTAAATGGCCTTGTTTTTTATTAAGCTTAATTAAACATAATTAGGGGTTAATTAGGATTAATGAATAATTGTGTAATCTTTTAAAAATTATAATAAGTCTCCAAAGAGTCAAAAATCTTGCAAACAAACCCAAACACCTTCTTCTTCTTCCTCCCACCATTAACACATCCTTCCCCTGGTTTTTGTTTCTTCTAAGCTTTGTCTACATCTTCTTCTTCTTCTGCATCTTCTTCTTCGTCTACATCTTCTTCTTTTTGTACATCTTCTTCTTCCTCCGCGATTAACACTTTCTTCTTCCTCCACCATTAACACCTTCTTCTTCCTCCGCCATTAACATCTTCTTCGCCAAAGATCTGCCTCTTCCTACTCCTAACATTTCATCCAGGGATGTATATCACCTCTTTGCATTTTATATTTCTATTTACAAAGATTTAATGATGGATTGGGTTTGGGTTATGATTTTGATTTAGTGGTTTAGGTTCTTGGGTTGTGTTTGATGTAATGCAAGTTAAAATGAGTGAGATTTGTTGATGATTTTCTTGCATTGTGCGTAACTGGGGGTGGTAGCACCGATTATAGGTGAAGATGACTGAAAATGTATTCTAGAGCTAATGGATCGCTTAAGCGATCTGGTATAAGTCTGGCATATGGCAGCAGATCGCTTAAGCGATCGGGTATATGGTAGTAAATCGCTTAAGCGATCAGGCTTATTTATACCAGATCGCTTAGGCGACTCTGCAAATATTTTTTAAAATCTATCTAACCCTTAATATATCGGTTAATAACTTATTAGCGATCGCTTATCGAATCTTTTGATATTGTGAATGTTTGATTAAGAAATTATATTCTGTAATGTTTATTTAATATTTAGTTATTTTTTATTAATTATTAATTATTATTAATTATCTTTTTCAATTCAATAGAATGTGAAAAGAACACTTCGGTCTTTGTCCATCAACACTGTACATAAAACTAAAAGATCTATTGTTATTATATTATTTTTGTTAGTTCTTGGCAAGAAAGTAATATATAAAAAATATAATATTGATATAAAATTGAACTCTGCAACCATCTACTATGCACTCTGTAGACCAAGACTAAATAGACGGGATCGCTTAAGCGATTACGGGTAATTTACTTCAATATTTATTTTCCATGTTTATGGACATATGTTTAATATAGACGTAAAAGAACTAATTTAATTAAAATATAATAATGGTCATGGTCGAATGAACGAATCGTACACCTGATATGTTTAATATAGATGTAAATATTCTACACCATATATGTTTAATATAGTCATAAAAGAACTAATTTAATTAAAATATAATAATGACTATGGTCCACTAAACGAATTGTACACCTGATATGTTTAATATAGACGTAAACATTCTACACCATATATGTTTAATATAGTTGTAAAAGAGCTAATTTAATTAAAATATAATAATGGTCATGGTCCACTGAACGAATCGTACACTTGATATGTTTAATATAAACGTAAACATTCTACACTATTTATGTTTAATATAGCTATAAAAGAACTAATTTAATTAAAATATAATAACGGTCATGGTCTACTGAACGAATCGTACACCTGATATGTTTAATATAAACGTAAACATTCTACACCATATATGTTTAATATAGCCGTAAAAGAAATAATTTAATTAAAATAGGTCTATTGAACAAATCGTACACCTGATATGTTTAATATAGATGTAAACATTCTACACCATATATGTTTAATATAGCCATAAAAAAACTAATTTAATTAAAATATAATAACGGTCATGGTCCACTGAACGATCGTACACCTGATATGTTTAATATAGACGTAAACATTCTACACCATATATGTTTAATATAGCCGTAAAAGAACTAATTTAATTAAAATATAATAACGGTCATGGTCCACTGAACGAATCGTACACCTGATATATTTAATATAGACGTAAACATTCTACACCATATATGTTTAATATAGCCATAAAAGAATTAATTTAATTAAAATATAATAACGGTCATGGTCCACTGAACGAATCGTACACCTGATATGTTTAATATAGATATAAATATTCTATACCATATATGTTTAATATAGCCGTAAAAGAACTAATTTAATTAAAATATAATAATGGTCATGGTCCACTGAATGAATCGTACACCTTATATGTCTGAGATAGCGTTAATTGCTTAACCAATCTAGTGAAATACAATAAAAATAATCCAAATACACGGCATCGCTTAAGAGATTTCATTTCTCGCTTAAGCGATCCTATGTATTTAGACTTAGTCGCTTAAGAGATCTGGTTGTATTTATGTTATCGCGTAAGCAATTCTATGCTTTTACACTTGGTCGCTTAAGCGATCACGAACAAGACAGAATCAATAAGTGTCCAGACGCACGATCGCTTAAGCAATTTATTCTATCGCTTAAGCGATCCTTTGCTTTTAACCTTGGTCGTTTAAGCGATTACAAATCGCTTAAGCGATCATGTCCAAGGCAGAATAAACTTTTGCCTAGATGCACAATCGCTTAAGCGATTAAGTGTATCGCTTAAGCGATTCTTCGCTTTTACTATTGGTCGCTTAAGCGATCATGAACAAGACAATAAATAAGTGCCCTGATGCGTGATTTCATAAACATGCAAATGTAGCAAGTATATTAGTTGCACAAAGTAATAAAGTGATGAGTGAGTATCGTTCCCACGAGGATAGTGTTACTAAATACCGATTTCTCTAATTTAAGTTCTAATTGAAGCAACAATAAATTGGATTGATAGAAAATTAACAAACTAAATACAAATTAACAAAATAGAAATGAATGATAATGAAATTAAAACAAAACCCAGCAACTTAACTACTTAAACAATGCTAAAAAAATGCTAGGGTGTTGATTTCACCTAGATACGCTAACGCAATTTATAGAATCTATTACCCAAGTTCTAATTCCTTGATTGAAAATAGAATTCCCTAAGTTGTAAAACATACCTTCTCAGGCTACATTTCCCTACTTATCCCTATTAAGCTTTCGCACCCAACAAAATGAAGATTAATAGTTCAAAGTCTTTTAAGCTTTATGGAATTCTATCTAGATTTCATAGATCGCTAAACCTATCTCTAGCGTTTGCTTAATCTACGGTATTTATCCCAAGAGGCACAATCACAAATCACTTCTCAGTCTTATTGTGAACAACACACATTTGAATGGTGATCAAGCATCCAAAAGTCATTAAGCAAAGAGATAAACACTCAATCATGAAATTAAAACTCAAAGTAAATCAATTCATATAAATTTGAATCACTGTATCAAGATTACATCAAACCCTAGCTAAACAACTCAGTTCATACTTAAAAACAAAATAAAATTACAAAAACAAACTGAATCAAGATTTATCATTGAAAAACAAGCAAAAGATGGAGAAATCTTCTCTAATTTGAAGACCAAATCTTCAATAATCTTCTCCTTCCATGAGCTGCCTCCCAAGTGATGAACCAAGACCCTTTTTCTTTCCTTTTCTCTCTGATTTATACCTCTTTCACTTAAGGACCAAGCTCTAGCAAGCCAAAACGCGTCGTTTTATTTTTACAACTGATGCAGGTTTCGCCGCGGTGAAGCTTTTTCCTTGCCGCGGCGAGGACTTTCAGGCCAAATTTGAGCATGATAGAGTACGAATCTGAAAAAGTGTTAAACATGTGAATTATAGCCCTTTAAATCATATTTCTACTAGTTCAAGAATCAGCACAATCCGAGGTCTAAAGCTAACGTTATGGCAAAACAACTGAAGCACGTCCAAAGACGTCTTTCTTCAGTTCCCAGCGTATTGTTCACGACTTCAAGCCAAGTTTTCACCCTTGTCCAGTCAGAATTAGGAAAAACCCAAAACATTAAAGTTGTAGCTCTTCTTCTTAGCTTTCCAAACCTTCTAAATTCAGTCATTCCGAGTTTCCAAGCTCAAGTTACACAATTTACGCTCAAAACTGTCATTTATGCTAAAAATCATCTTTTAGGCCTGCAAAGACAAATTAATAGAATTAGGTAGCAATTATGACCCAAATTGTATGAAAAGTATCCTAAATCCTATCAAAATTCAATGCAAAATCATAGTGTAAAATATGATTATCATGCCCAGACGCATGATCGCTTAAGTGATCCTTTGCTTTTAATGTTGGTCTCTTTAAGCGATTTATAATCGCTTAAGCGATCATGTCTGAGGCAGAATCAACTTTTGCCCAGATGCACGATCGCTTAAGCGATCTTCTGTCATATACTGGATCGCTTAAGTGATCCTTTGCTTTTACTCTTGGTCGCTTAAGCGATCATGTCTAACGCTTGGAATTTGCGTCGGCATCCTCCTCTTCAGTTTCAATTTCAACTCTTGCCCTCCCTTGTTCCGCCAATAGAATGTCTTCCGTCAACGCCGTCTCTTCTCCTGGTGGAGCAACTTCAGTCATCGGAAGTTACTCCACCACAACTTCTTCTTCTCCATTTTTGGTAGACCTAGTGGTGCCTACAATTTGGGGAGTAGATGGGTTTTTTTCTGTTTCTTTAAGGATCTCAGCCATTATAACTTAATCGGGAATGGCAAGGAATGACAAAAATTCAAGGAGCAAAGAAATTGAGAAATTACAGAAAATTGGAAGAAAAAACGAGAGAGAGAAAGGTGTTTGAATCCTGTTGTGAGAAAGAGAAGATGAGAGAAATGTGTTTTGCCTTTCAAATTTTAAATCAACTTCTCTTTATTATACTCTAACCCACAAATGTTTAAATCTTTTCACCCTAATCCTTTTTGTTGCTTTAATTACACTTAAGTGTGCCACGTCATATTTTTTAACCCAAAAAAAAATAAAAAAGATTTTCTTGGCCATTTTGTTAAACGGAAACTTGGGATGGTCGGGCAGCTAAATTTTCTCCAATTTCATATGTGATCTCCTTTCCATCCTCAACCTTCACTTGAGGAATGGTCTATTTGAATTTCTTCTCTCTAAAAAACTGCAAGGTAAATATATAGTACAGAAAAAGTTACAACAAAATTAAGAGAGTAAAAGTTTCCCACAAGGTTTGAGTTCAAATCCCTTCATGGGCACCACTTCCCAACAATGATAGTTTGTTGGGGGTTCTAGTTTCGAACTCGGACTTGTGAAACAAGTGCGAGGGGCTTTTGGATTATAAAAGAAAAAAATTGTAAAAGTTGAGCAAGATTATCTATATAAATTAAGATATAGCTGCATTTGCCAAAGGAGGTCTCAAGTAGGCTTGATCTTAAAGCGATTCTTATAGAAGTTTTGGCGAGCCTCTTCGACTTGACTTCTTTCTTGAAGTGCACTGAGGATCAAACTCCCATGTCACTCTGGCAAAATAGTTTGTGCTGAATATGTATGGATCATTCCCGGGTTCTAAAACCTTTAGCCTCCACATTATTAATTAGTTCTACTTCAAGTGCTCCAATTCTTATAAGATAAGAAGAGTTTCGTTCGATATTTATGTATAATTTAGTTTGAAAAATGTAGATAAAAATATTATATATATATTTAGATTGATTGATGATGTGACTGTTGGAAGTATGATGGTAGCTCTGTGTTGATAATATATATATATATTGATGTGACAGTTTTTAATGCGGAATATTAAAAACTCAACCGTTCTTGAACAATTAATACTCGCCCGAGGTGGGAGACTCCGGTTATTCGGTTTAGACAAACTGCAAACTGAAATCGAACCAATTTCGGTTATTAATGGATTGTAAACCAAACCAAATATTCGGTTTGGTTAATCGATTTTCAAACTGATTTTTAAATTAATCTCTAAATTTTTTTAATTTTACATTTAAATCTCTAAATTCAAATATTTATTATTTTATATATGATTTCATGTTATTTTTCTCTTTTATTTGGGTATTATTATTATATTCCTTGTGTGAAAAATACATTAAATTACCTATTTACAGATACTGAATCCAAAATATAAAATAAAAATATAAAGAATTCAATTACATATTACTCAATACTCGTTAATAAAAACATTGGCATAATTAAAAGCTGAAAAGTATTTGCAAATAAAAAGAGTCTCCTTTAAAATTCAGATCTCCAAAGCCGAAGTCCAAACTTCTTCAATCTGTTATAGTACATTAGTGCTACTGAATAAAAAGAATATTTCTCAAAATTCGTATCTCCAGTGCATCTGTATCTATAATAAATAAACTTATAGTTAGCAACTCTCCAAAAATAGAAATTCAATGAAAAATATGGCCTGCTGAATAATATCTATGCAAAAGGTGGTCCACAAAATAATATCAATGCAAAGGGTTGTGCAAAACAAGTGGAGGTGTGAAGCTTGTCTCCCTTCTTAATTCCCTTATAAGTTTTTACTACACAAAGTAGTTCAAAAAATTTAAAACAAATAAACACAACAATCATCAAGATGAGTTATACTACTTTCCACTTCTGAACATAACCAACTATTGAAAATCAGTTCACAACAAATAAACACAACAATTGTTCAAAAAAAAATTAACCAGCATAACCAAAAAATTTAACCAACATAACCAACCAAACCCTAAACCATTTAATCGTCAATGATAATATACCTCATTTATTGGAAATTTGGAATACCCTTCAATCATCAAGATGAGTTAGACTACTTTCCACTCTTAAAGATAAAAACTCTACACAAAGTTGGACAAACAAGTTAGCTAAAATAATAAATAATGATGGAAAATATATAATTGTAATTGAAAGTTAACAAAAAATGTCACCAGACTCAATATTAGATAATTCCTCCAAGCTTTCCTCAATGGTCAATGGTCCACGCGTATTCCTAATCCAATCCTATGTACAGATAAGAGCCTCTACCATCTTAGTAGTAAAGGAGATACGAAATGGATCTAACACACGACCCTCTGTACTAAAAGCCAACTCAGATGCAACAGTTGAAACAGGCATAGCCAACATATCTCGTGCTATCATAGAGAGTACAACATATTTTGTTGAATTAGTCTTCCACCAATTCAAGATATCAAAAGTTTTGTTGTTGTCATCCTCACAATCGTCTGCTAAATACTTATCCAACTCCGTTTTATGCTGAACATCTTTTTTGTAGTCTTTGTCTCATTATACATAACCCTCATGAAGTCCTCATTATCAACATTTGCATCATGCACATCAATGTCAATTGAAACTTGAGATTTCTCACTTGACTGCTCATTGTCATCTACCGTGAGCAAATTGTATTGCTCAAATAAAGACAACAAAGCTTCCTTCACTTTTCTCATCAACTTGTCAATTACAACAACATCATAGGCCTCATTAACTACCCAGTCCACATATTCCAATTTGTGCCTAGGATCTAGTACCTCTGCGATGAATAACCTAATGTTGATATTATCAACATTTGACCAATACTTATCAAATTTCATTTTCATCCATGTAGCCATATTACGTAAGCCAAGAACAGGACTTTTACACCATGTTGAAATCTTCAACCCAACGCCAAAAATCTCTCACATGTATGCATTACCAGTAATATAAAGAGACCTAGAGACACGTAGAGTAGCATTGTAAAATACTTTCAAGAAAGGTAACAAGTAGTGAGCCTACTCCAAATCAGTACTTATAGGCAAACCTCATGACCTATCACCACTAGTAAGCATACTTACTATCTTCCAATGCCAACAACTCAAAAGCTTTCTGAAATTTTAATGCCGCTTCCAACATCAAGTATATAGAGTTCCACCGGGTTTCTACATCAAGAACCAAATAACTTTTACTTGCGATTTTTTCTTTCTCCACACATCCCTTAAATCTTTGTAACCTTGCTCGAGAAGACCTTACATACCTCACTGCTGAACGTATTCTAAATATGGAGTCATCCATTTCCTTTAACCTCTCTTTCACAATTAAACTCAAAATATGTGCACAACATCTCATGTATGGAAAATCACCATCTAATACACTTCCCTTCCAACTTACTAGTCTAGTCTTGAGATAGCTTACTCCAACATCATTAGAACTAGCATTGTCTACTGTGATTGTCAATACCTTATAAATACCCCAATCAAGCAATCACCTCTCATTTGCCTTGCCAATCGTTATACCTTTATGACTAGTGATTGGACAGAAATTTAATTTTTTTTTTTCTGTAGCTACTAATGATCATCAAGGAAATGCTTAGTAAGGCACATATAATTAAGGTTCTGAACACTTGTCCATTGATGAGAATGCAAAATGTCATATTTACCCCCCTTAATGCCTAGTCTTTTATACCTATTTTCTGCCTAAAATGTACTGATTTTTATTCTATTTTGACTTAGGAAGCAAATGGGAGCGTTAATTGCAAAACGGAACTAATTAAGTGAATTCGGACAGTTTTGACGTTGTTTCGTATTTTGGGCATAACTCTCTCATCTGAGCTCCGATTGAGATGATTCAAAATGCTGTAGAACTCTAAGAAATATATCTACAACTTTTATGTTTTGAGTTTGGAGAGATAATTGCTTCATCAAGGTTTTAATTGGGCTTGAAGTTGACGCATCTGCACTGCCGATGTTCTGGAACATTCTGCCTTGTAATGCAAGTCCAAGAGGCAGTTTATTATTGGAAGATTTGAAGACATGTGGCACACGAGTTACAGCTAGACACATCACTTTCCTATTTTTATTTTTAAGACTTTATTGTATTTTCAATTAATTAGAATCAGATTAGGATAATTGATTTTAGGAGATTGAGTTGGATTCAAATACTTGAATTAGATTTTTGATTAGGGGGATCAGATTAGTTTTTGGGTGGACAGACGCCTCTCTCTGGTCTCCTCTGAACTTTTCCTCTGTAATTCGGTGATGGCCATGAGAGGCTGATTTTGATAACTTGGTGAAGTAAACGGAAGCCTCGGAATCGATAAAGCGTGAGATCTAATATATTTTTCTTTGTGTTCAATTTTCGTGTTTGAGTATTGGATGTTTTTCTATGCCTAATTTTATGATTGTTTCGTTTAATTACTAGGGAGGCCTACTAGTTTATTAATTGTCGCAATCTACTGCTAAGTTAGATATCAAATCCGTAATTGTTTGATCCCTCCAACTTGCGACGCAATTAGGGTTAGTAATTTGCTGCGTCAGGAATTAATAACCTTACGAAGAACATTCAACTAAATTAAATACAACCGCTTGTGTTTGTGTTGTTTAGCTTCATCGATCTCTCTAATTCTTAAGGTGCCACTAGATTAAATCTTGAGCGCTTGTCTAGGGTTGTTTAGGGGGTAAGATTAATTAGGATCGCTTGTTTCGATTAATTACAATTAAGGAGAGATAGGAAATTAGTTCCAACGGTGAATATTCAATGTGTGAATTGATTATCTTCGGCGTCAATGATCAGGTTGTAAGATTCCGATGGTGGATGTTGTGGAGACCAAGTTCCGTCATTTTAATTGATTTCGATTTGAGTTGTTTTCTTTTCCTGGAAACGTTTTCTGTTTTTACAAAAAAAAACCCCCAGCCTTGTTCACATAACTGCAAATTCATCTAGACACTCTTCGTGGGATCGACCCTGACTTACACTACTACGTGTATTTTTAGGTTTTAATTCTGGGTGCCTACGACAGGACGCCAGATTTTGGCACCGTTGCCGGGGAGTGATTCTAGTTTATTTTTTTTGTTGTTCTTGTGATTCTGATTTCATTCTTGTTATTTTATTTTTATTTTCCAGAAAAAGAAAAAAAACAAAACAAAATTTTTGGCAGTAATGTTCACGGCAGAAATTTTGGTGGAATTAGGAGCGGTGCGAGTACCCGTTTCGAAGAAAACGAAATTCTGCACATGATTAGGATTCACTAGCCCCACCCTCTCGAGGCCAAAAAATGTTGTTTGATAGGGTTTTTGGCTGTTTTTGTGTTTCTGGTCAATTTTTATTTTTTTTAGTCGGTTTTCATTATTTTCCCTTTTTCTTTTATGGGATTTTTTGTTTTATGACCAGGTCCTCTCATCTTGGTGATTTAATATTCGATCCGGAAATAGAGACCACTTTGCGCAAGTTAAGAAAGGAAGTTCGAAGAGATTTTGAGGAAAGCAATTCTGATTTAGAAGAGGAAGCGTCGTCATGGCTGGAAATCGGACTTTGAAAGAAGCTTGCCTGATTTGAATCAAGCACCTTTATGCATAACTTTTCTGTTTTAGATCTTGCTACTACTTTTGAATTGAAATCTGGACTAATACATCTCTTGCCCACTTTTCATGGTCTTGCGGTGAAGATCCTCACAAGCATCTAAAGGAGCTTCATGTGGTTTGCAGTATGAAACCTACGGGGTGACCGAGGAGCAAATCAAATTAAGAGCCTTCCGTTTTCTTTGAAAGATGCAGCTAAGGATTGGCTCTATTATCTACCCTCCGGAACTATAACCACATGGAACGAGATGAAGAGATTATTTTTGGAGAAATACTTCCCGCTTCGAGGGCGCAAACATTCGGAAAGAAATCGTGGTATAAGGCGGCTGGCGGAGAGTCCTTACATGAATCTTTGGGAGCGTTTTAAAAAATTGTGTGCAAGCTGCCCCCATCATCGATTAGTGAGCGATTACTTATCCAATATTTCTATGAGGGCCTTACATATACTGATAGGAGCATGATTGATGCTGCAAGTGGAGGAGCGTTGGTGGATAAGACTCCCGAGGCCGCGAGAACTTTGATTGCAAATATGGCGGCCAATTCTCAACAGTTTGGCAGTAGGCTTGACCTTCTATCTAGGCATGATAATGAGGTAAATATTTCTTCCCTAGAACAACAAATCTCTAGTCTAACTTCTCTTGTTCGTCAAATGGCTGTAGGTAACATGCAAACAGGTGAATTGCGGGATTTGTTCGGTAGTAGGGCATCCAAGCGACATGTGCCCAACTCTTCAAGAGGAGCTGTTGAGCAAGTGAATGCGGCAGGTGGTTTCCTGGACAACCGCAAAGGAAGTATGATCCTTATTCAAGCACATATAACCCACGGATGGAGGGATCACCCTAATCTTGGCTATGGAAATCAACAAATGAGTCAGCCCACCCTCAAAACCAAGCCCAAATTACCCGCAGTGACAAGCAACCATACCCCCTCAGACAACAACCGGACCAAACTACTAATTCTGGTATGTCTTTAGAAGATATTGTTAAGTCTCTTGCTACTAACACTTTGCAATTTCAACAGGAGACGAGGGCCAGTGTTCAAAGTTTGGAGAATCAGATGGGTCAGATGGCAACCGCGATCAATAGGTTGGAGGCGCAAAGTTCGGGGAAATTACCTTCTCAAACGGTGGTAAATCCAAGAGAAAATGTAAGTGCGATCGTCTTGAGAAGTGGTAAAGAGGTTGAGATTCCAACAAAGACAGCCCCTGCATCGTCGAAGGAAGAAAAGGAGAAAGATGTAGTTGTAGACAGCAACGTTCCTAACGACGATAGTGTTCCTAAGCGTAAGTTTCCGCCTTTGTCTGAGTATAAACCAGTACCACCTTTTCCTCAAGCTTTAGCAGAATCCAGAAAAGATGAGCAAAACAGAGATATGTATGAGACTTTTCGTAGATGCGAGGTAAATATTCCACTTTTTGATGCTATTAAACAAGTACCTCGCTATGCTAAATTCTTGAAAGAATTGTGCACACTTAAGAGGAAACAGAAACTAAAGGGGTGTGAAAAGGTGAGAGTGGGAGAAAATGTTTCTGCAGTAATTCAGAGAAAACTTCCAGCGAAGTGCAAGGATCCAGGTATGTTTACTATCCCTTGTACGATAGGTAACACTATGTTTGAGAAAGCCATGTTAGACTTAGGAGCTTCTATTAATGTCATGCCATATTCCATATATGCTTCTTTGAAACTTGGACCTTTGAATAAAAATAGTGTTGTAATTCAATTAGTGATGGATCTAATGCCTATCCTAAGGGTGTAGTTGAGGATGTTTTGGTACAAGTTAATGGCTTAATTTTCCCTACTGATTTTTATGTACTTGATATGGAAAATGGTGATCAAACTGCTCCTATTTTGTTAGGAAGACCTTTCTTAAAGACATCCAAGACTAAGATAGATGTTCATAGTGGCATACTTACCATGGAATTTGATGGTGAACTTGTCAAATTTAATATTTATGATGCCATGAAATATCCTGATGATGATGATGATGATCATGTTTTTTCTATTGATGTGGTTGATTCTTTAGCACGGGAAGTTTTTGAACTCAATGGAAAAGATGGATTGGGAGTTGCCATTAGTAAGCATCTTGAGGAAGAGAATGAGGAGTTAGCTTTTAGTCCTGATTTGCAGGAAACGGTTGCAGCATGGAATGATTCTCCAAAGTTACAACAACAGTCAGGTAACGTTCCTTATATTGCATTACCAATTTCTAACGAGAGGCCTTTACCTTTTGTTTTGCAGGATCCCGTTCCAGATTTGAAGCCTCTCCCTAGTTACCTAAAGTACGTGTTCCTTGGAGACGAAGAAACGTTACCGGTGATCATCTCTAGCAAACTTAGTGCATCACAAGAAGAGAAACTTGTGCAGGTCCTTAAGGAGCATAAGACGGCTATTGGTTGGAAAATTGCGATATTAAAGGAATTAGTCCGTCTACATGCATGCATCGTATCCCGCTTGAAGAAGGAGCAAAACCTTTCCGTCAACCGCAAAGAAGATTGAATCCGCCTATGATGGATGTTGTGAAGAAGGAGATCCCGAAACTTCTTGAAGTTGGAGTGATTTATCCCATTTCGATAGCAATTGGGTTAGCCCTGTTCAAGTGGTTCCTAAAAAGACCGGAATAACTGTTGTTTGTGAAAAATCAGAATGAGGAGTTAGTTCCTACCCGTGTTCAAAATGGGTGGCGGGTTTGTATAGATTACAGGAAATTAAATGTGTAACCCGCAAGGACCACTTTCCTTTACCTTTTATTGATCAAATGCTTGAAAGGTTAGTGGTCATTCTTACTCTGTTTCCTTGATGGTTATTCAGGTTATTTTCAGATTGCGATTGCCCGGAGGATCAAGAGAAGGCGACTTTTACATGCCCATTTGGAACTTTTGCATATCGCCGTATGCCCTTTGGCCTTTGCAACGCCCTCGCCACTTTCCAAAGGTGTATGGTTAGCATATTTTCAGATTATGTTGAGCATATCATAGAAGTTTTTATGGATGATTTCACAGTTTATGGAAACTCTTTTGATAATTGTTTACATAACCTTACACTTGTTCTTCAAAGATGCATAGAAACTAGCCTTGTTTTAAATTCTGAAAAATGTCATTTTATGGTAGATCAAGGTCTAGTTTTGGGTCATGTTGTTTCATCTAGGGGCATTGAGGTAGATAAAGCCAAAGTTGACATTATTCAATCTTTACCTTATCCCACTAGTGTGCGGGAAGTTCGTTCTTTTCTTGGACATGCAGGTTTTTATCGAAGATTCACCAAGGACTTCTCCAAAATAGCATTACCGCTATGTAAGTTGCTGCAAAAGGATGTGGTTTTTGAGCTCGATGAGGCATGTAAAGTGGCGTTTGACAAGTGAAGGAAGGCTGCTGACTTCTACCCCAGTTATCCACCCCATATTGGAATGTTCCTTTTGAGATAATGTGCGCGTAAGTGATTATGCAGAGGCAAGCTGTTTTGGGTCAAAGGATTGGAAAAGCATCTCATGCCATTTATTATGCTTCAGGATTTTAAATGATGCCCGGAAAAATTATTCCACCACGAGAAAGAACTTTTAGCGTTGTTTTTGCTTTAGAAAAGTTTCGATCTTATTTGCTTGGTACTAAAATAGTTGTTTTTTCGATCATGCGGCTTTGCGTTATTTGATGACGAAGAAAGAGGCAAAACCGGGATTAATAAGGTGGATACTTCTCTTGAGTGAATTCAATTTGGAGATCAAAGACAAAAAAGGGACAGAAAATCGTGTCGCGGATCATTTGAGTCGTCTAGTTCACGTGGAGGATGAACTTCATTTGCACGAAATGTTCTCGATGAGCAATTGTTCTCCACGAGTGTGACATTACCTTGGTATGCGAATCTTGTAAATTATTTGGTTACTAACATCTTACCTCCTGGTTTGTCTAGGGCTCAAAGAGATAAGCTCAAGAGTGATGCCAAATACTATGTGTGGGATGACCCCTACTTATGGAAGCATTGTGCGATCAAGTAATAAGAAGGTGCGTTCAAGAAACTGAAATTTTTTCCATTCTCACATTTTGTCATTCTTATGCATGTGGAGGTCACTTTGGAGCTAAGAGGACAGCGAGAAAAGTGCTAGAATGTGGTTTCTTTTGGCCATCTTTATTTCGAGATTCATACTCTTTTTGTAAGTCATGCGATAATTGTCAACGGACAGGTAATATATCCCAAAAAAATGAGATGCCACAAACCCCCATTCTATTTTGCGAAATTTTTGATGTTTGGGGGCATCGACTTCATGGGACCGTTTCTTGTATCTTTTGGTTATGTTTATATTTTGCTTGCTGTTGATTATGTCTCGAAATGGGTGGAAGCTAAAGCCACTAGGACGATGATTCTAAAGTTGTTGCAGATTTTATCAAGTCTAACATTTTCTGCAGGGTTTGGAATTCCAAGAGCTCTAATAAGTGATCGAGGCACTCACTTTTGCAATCGAAGCGTGGAGGCTTTGCCGCAAAAGTATCATGTAACCCACAAAGTGTCTCGCCTATCATCCACAAACTAGTGGACAAGCGGAAGTGTCAAATCGAGAGATCAAGTCCATCATTGAGAAGACGGTCAATCCAAGTAGAAAAGACTGGAGTTTGCGTTTGGATGATGCCTTGTGGGCATATAGGACTGCATATAAGACGCCCATTGGTATGTCACCTTTTCGTTTGGTGTTTGGGAAAGCATGCCATCTTCCATTGAGTTAGAACACAAGGCTTATTGGGCGATCAAGAGTTTTAACATGAAGATGGATGAAAGTGGAGAACATAGGAAGTTGCAAGTGCAAGAGTTAGAGGAAATTCGCAATGAGGCCTATGAGAATGCAAGGATTTACAAGGAAAAGACGAAGGCTTTTCATGACAGGATAGTCTCTAGGAAAGAGTTTAAAGTTGGTCAAAAAGTCCTTCTATACAATTCACGACTTCGTTTGTTTCCGAGGTAAGTTGCGTTCTCGTTGGATTGGACCTTTTGTTGTTACTAATATTTTTTCCTCATGGTGCGGTTGAAATCCAAAGTTTAGGAACTTGAAAGTGTTCAAGGTGAATGGCCATAGACTTAAGACTTTCTATGAAGGTCTCCAAGAAGAAAATGTGGCAGGATTGGACCTTGAGGACCCGACTTATTCAGATTGAAGACGAAAGCTTTGAGTCGAGCCAACGACAATAAACAAAGGCGCTGCTTGGGAGGCAACCCAAGGGGAGTTTGTTTTCTTTTCTAGCATTTTAAATTTTGGTTATTGTTGCCTTTTCTTTGCATTTCATCTTACATTGGGGACAATGTCAGTTTTAAGTGTGGGGGAGGGGATTTAGGTTTTGTTTAGGTTCTGTTTTTAGAGTAAAAAAAGAAAAAAAAAAAGAAAAAAAATCTGCCTAGTTTAAGGGTATATCGACTGGAAACCAGAACCCGCCTTAAAAACTGCCTAGCAGTACTTGGCAACCTCGGGTATAACAACGCCACGTACACCTTAAACGAAATCCGCATTTGTTTTTAGGAAGGTTTATGCTTTAAGTCATGTCTTTGAACGTCTAGTGATGCATGAAATAGTAACTTGACTTTGTTATTGAGCATATTCCTTAACTTAGGATGTTAGCAATCTTTCATAAAATAGAGTCAATCATATTTGAATCTTTGTAGTTTGAAATAATTTGTCTTGAGAAGTTGTGTAGACTTGGTGACGAAGCATGATTGAGGAGTGCATAACAACCCTTAAAAGAAAAAGAAAAAAAATTGTTTCTCTTAAGCTAGTCCTAAATTTGGGTTTAAGCAAATAGGAAAAAAGAAAAGAAAGGTATGTGGTGGGTCGAGATGGAGCGTAAAACGCACTCACTCATAAACACAACCATGAAATGAGATGGAGCATAAAATGCACTCATTCTTTTTCAAAACAGAAAAAAAAAGAAGAAAAAAAATTGTATCCTTAGTTTGCTACCCAGTTTGTAGTAGTAAAGAGAAACAGTAAAAGAAAAATTGAGAGGTGACTTGTACACGAATTGGTTTTGATTAGTTTCCTTGTTTGCATTGACTAATTGAGAGTAATTGTGGAAAATGATGAAGAGAGATGAATGTCATTAACTCTACTTTATTTTATTTTGCTGCTTCCTAAGTTAGGTATGAATATGCATGGATTAAATACTGTTTCTTATGCATCATGTTAATGTTCTGGATATGACTTGAGATGATGGTGTTCCTGATATGACATGAGTGTAGGGTTTGTTTGAATTAGTTTGCCCGAGGACGTGCAAAAGCTAAGTGTGGGGGAATTTGATGAGAATGCAAAATGTCATATTTACCCCCCTTAATGCCTAGTCTTTTATACCTATTTTCTGCCTAAAATGTACTGATTTTTATTCTATTTTGACTTAGGAAGCAAATGGGAGCGTTAATTGCAAAACGGAACTAATTAAGTGAATTCGGACAGTTTTGACGTTGTTTCGTATTTTGGGCATAACTCTCTCATCTGAGCTCCGATTGAGATGATTCAAAATGCTGTAGAACTCTAAGAAATATATCTACAACTTTTATGTTTTGAGTTTGGAGAGATAATTGCTTCATCAAGGTTTTAATTGGGCTTAAAGTTGACGCATCTGCATTGCCGATGTTCTGGAACATTCTGCCTTGTGATGCAAGTCCAAGAGGCGATTTATTATTGGAAGATTTGAAGACATGTGGCACACGAGTTACAACTGGACACATCACTTTCCTATTTTTATTTTTAAGACTTTATTGTATTTTCAATTAATTAGAATCAGATTAGGATAATTGATTTTAGGAGATTGAGTTGGATTCAAACACTTGAATTAGATTTTTGATTAGGGAGATCGATTAGTTTTTGGGTGGACACACGCCTCTCTCGGTCTCCTCTGAACTTTTCCTCTGTAATTCGGTGATGGCCATGAGAGGCTGATTTTGATAACTTGGTCGAAGTAAACGGAAGCCTCGGAATCGATAAACTGTGAGATCTAATATATTTTTCTTTGTGTTCAATTTTCGTGTTTGAGTATTGGATGTTTTTCTATGCCTAATTTTATGATTGTTTCGTTTAATTACTAGGGAGGCCTACTAGTTTATTAATTGTGCAATCTCTTTGCTAAGTTAGATATCAAATCCGTAATTGTTTGATCCCTCCAACTTGCGAAGCAATTAGGGTTAGTAATTTCTGCGTCGGGGAATTAATAACCTTACGAAGAACATTCAACTAAATTAAATACAACCGCTTGTGTTGGTGTTGTTTAGCTTCATCGATCTCTCTAATTCTTAAGGCTGCCACTAGATTAAATCTTGAGCGCTTGTCTAGGGTTGTTTAGGGGTAAGATTAATTAGGATCGCTTGTTTCCTGATTAATTACAATTAAGGAGAGATAGGAAATTAGTTCCAACGGTGAATATTCAATGTGTGAATTGATTATCTTCGCGTCAATGATCAGTTGTAAGATTCCGATGGTGGATGTTGACGGAGACCAAGTTCCGTCATTTTAATTGATTTCGATTTGAGTTGTTTTCTTTTCCTGGAAACGTTTTCTGTTTTTACAAAAAAAAACCCCCTGACCTTGTTCACATAACAGCAAATTCAGCTAGACACTCTTCGTGGGATCGACCCTGACTTACACTATTACGTGTATTTTTAGGTTTTAAATTCAGGGTGCCTACGACAGCACGCCAATATACATGTATTATTTGCATTAAAATGTCATAACCACGATCATAATGGCATTATAGGGAGGATGTTTTAAAGTTCGAACAACCGGATGCTTCTACTAAACGTTCCTAATCCCAACATTGTTGTGGGCCAAAAATAGTCGCCTACTCACGAGCTTTTATGTGTCACTAAGACCGCCAAAATATGAGTAGGTCATGAGACCACCTTGGGACGATGGTCACTCCCCACTTAGAACTCACAATTGCTTGCGAAGTGGTAGTAGCGGCAATCGCCATGGCTATTTGGCTGCTTACCTTTCACCGCAAGTTGTATACCATGAATTCCTTGCCCAAGGATAATGAGCAACCTAATCAGCCCTCACAAAGGCTTTTCCTTAATGAGCGTAGGACCAGCTAGTGAGTTTAAGACCATCCACATGTATGGCCCAAAACACAATCACAATTAGGGTTTCATCAAAGAGGAAGAGAGTCCGTACAATCCACAAATAAACCAAAAGAATGACCCACCAAAACCCTAGAGACGATTATAGAAGGGACATGTGTCACAATCTTGTAGACAAAGTGTTATTAGATCAAGAAAACCCTAATAATATATAAGGGATGATGACGCTCTAACTTCCAAACAAGAGAGTAATTGCGAATTAATTTTGTCTTCTCTTTGGGAAAAGTTTTTCTCTGGTCTCACCATTTTCTAGCTTGTAAGTGAACACCCATTTCCTTTTTCTCAATTGACTTGAGCATTGGAGAGCCCACGCCGACAACTCTTATTGCTGATTGAGCTTCTAATTTTGCTCTTTGTTCTTAGCAGGTCTAATTTGAGGAGTTCATTCATCAAAGAAGAAGGATTCGAGCTCTCAATATTGCTACTTAACCCTCAAGCCAATTTTCAAATGTTAACAAGTTATTTAATTTCTAATAATATTTAATAATTAATTTTATGCTTCATAATTTATTTATATATGTTCATTCTAAAAGAGATTTGGATGAACAGCTATGTTTATATAAAGCTTATACATAAACCTAGCAAATGGGTGGGTCGGGCAGGCACAGAGTGGGTCATCGTGGGTATGAGTAAAACGGGTTACAGGTCCAAAAAGTCCTACTTTTGTATGAGTAATGAAATTTGGATCTCTACTTTATCCTATGTAGGTATAGGTGGGTATCTTTTTTTTTTTTTCCAAAGTTAATTTCAATTTTTAATCTCTTCCAATCAACCAAAAATTAAATGATCCAAAAAGTAAAACATCATATTTCATCATAGACATGACCAAAATAATCTAGTCATCAATCAACCAAAAATTAAATGATGCAAAAAGTAAAATATCATATTTCATAATAGACATGACCAAAATAATCTAGTACTCAATCAACCAAAAATTAAATGATGCAAAAAGTAAAATATCATATTTCATAATAGACATGACCAAAATAATCTAGTACTCAATCAACCAAAAATTAAATGATCCAAAAAGTAAAACTTCTACAATATAAGTTAGAAGCTATAGAAAAACAAATTTAATAAATTTAATATTTAAAATTAATTAAATGATTTATTTTTTAAATTGCAAGTACCCGCGAGTACATCTGATCACTTGCAAAAAAAAAGGGGGTTGGACCAAATACGTACAACTTATAAACGAGTCATAAATTAGTAACTCACACCCATTTTTTATACGGGTACCTGCAGTATAAACCCATTTTGCCGACTCTACTTATAAATAATGTCTCGTGGGTTATTGATACACTCATATAAAAAGGTAACTGTATAAAGTCATGTAATATACTCTTTTATTAACAACTCATTTATCTTAATGTATGAGTTAATTTTATATTTTTACTCACCCAATCATGAAACGACACATCACTTTTGTATACTATATTTTACATGCAAATTTTGTAAGAATAATATTATTTTATTGTTTTAAACATGTTAAAATTTATTTATTATATTTATATATTATTTTCACTTAAAATTATCATCTTTTTTAAAAAAAAAAAATCTAATCATTTAATTTTATATTTCACAATAATTTTTTTTAAATTTTTAAGTGTATCAAGTGTTTCAACAATTTTAGGGATTTCAGATATAGTTTGTCTTTTCGCCAATGGCCGTTGAATCGTTGATCATTGATGTCTCCAACAGCGGGTAGGTATCCCAGTCCAAGAATCATATCTCGATATTACCCTTCTCCACTTTAGATTGCTTCTACACAATAGGGAGACTGATGGTATTTCTCGGTAAAATCGTTTACCGAGTAATATTACACGACAACCGTTTCTCTCAAATTTTCTCCCTTATAAACTGACCCATTTCATCGTGAGAAAAGGACGAAAAGTTTATGAAGATGGATTGTTGATGTAGCATGTCAACACACTCATTCAAACGTAGAAGAAGAAACTGAAAAAATCCACAAGAGTTTGACAATAATTAGGGTTTTACTGTTTTAGTGGTCACGATGTCCACTCAACCCTTCCCAATTCCCAAAATTCTCCAAATCCCATCTCCGAATCCCCCAATTTTCGTCTTTAATTCCATCCAATTACTCTCTTTTTCTTTTAATTTCCCCCCTTTTTCTTCTTCTCTCCACGAGAAAGCCCTCAAAATACTTCTTTTCACGCTCTTCCTCTACCCCACAACAATCCATCATTACCCCAGTTCACTCTTTCCCAGGAAGCCATCTCAGACTATCTGCTCGAATTGGGTCTCTCAAAAGAGGACGCTTTTTCATTTCCTTAAATTCCCCCAAGTATGCCCAGATGCTGAGTGACATTGTGAGAGACTTGGAGGAGTGGGAGTGTTGGAGTGGAAATAGCGAGGAGGGTTCAGTTGGGTTTAAGGAAAAGGTTATTAGAATGGCCAAGGAGAAAGGTGATAATGGCAAGGTGGCTTTTTGGAGAGTGTTGGTTTGAGTCTTTCTAGTGCTATTAGTGCTGCCAGATACTTAACTGGAGAGTCTGTTTCTGCTCTTATTTATAAGGTTTGTTTTCTATTTAAGTAACACCTTATTTATGAAAGTTTTAAGAAAATAGTTTATTATTTTCAATATGTTGGTGGCAAATAGCTTGTATCATTATTATTATATTTTAATAAGTTGGTTCCCTATGTTGAGCAATTAGTTTTTGTCTATGCTTGGATGATTGTAAAATTTAGATGATTTATGGTCTTGTAAGTTGTGACGATGCAATTCATTTTTTTAATGATATGATCAAGGAGCCATTGTGTTATTTATGCGTTACAAAAAAGAAAAAGTATTGTTCTTTTGCTAATTTTTTGGAAGCGAATTTGTTATTTATATTTGTTAGCCAGAGTTATTGCTTATGTTGCACTTGGTTTTTAGGTTAAATAAATGAAGGAAATATTCTTTTCTGGCAGCAACGCTGAAGGGCTTGTTGGAAAAAATGGTTGGCGTATGATGAAGCATTTATCAATTCCTATTGATGAAGATGTGCAAAGATCTTTAGCTTTCTTTGAAAAGGTTTGGTATTTTGCTTTAAGCTTTTCGAAGTTGTATCGTGTTTTATATTAGTAATATTTTCTTATACTTAGGTTAGCTCCATTTCAGTTTTTAGAACAGATTTATGTGGACAATTGTTTTCATACGCAAAATTGAGTGTTTGATTTTGTTGTGTAGATTGAAGCAAGGCGTGGAGGTTTAGACATGCTGGGTTCTGCAGATGCGGCTTTCCGATATCTTGTTGAGTCATTTCCACGCCTTCTTCTGTTATCAGTAGACTCTCATTTAAAACTTGCGGTGGAATTTCTTGAAAATATTGGAGTACCTCGGGGATACATGGGAAACATATTTCTATTATTTCCGCCCATTATGTTCTCTAACATCAAGGACATTAGAACAAAAGCATTGGCTTTTGAGCAGGTACGGTAGATACGTATTTATAAAACTCTTTTTCTTATTTTTCCTCTTACTTTGTGTTGTCTTCCTCTCGATCTCTCTCACATGTACACTGGCGCACATTGAGGTCATATGGTTGATATTTGTGATATTTTCCAGGTTGCTGTTCTGGATTGGAGAGAGAGGCTGTGTTTGATATCTTCGCTGCTTATAAGTAGATCATTATCTTTTTATTTTCTCCTCGGTTGGTGCAGTGGATAGAGATGTCGGTAAAATGTTGCTAAAGTATCCATGGATTCTGTCAACAAGCAGTCAAGAAAACTATGAGGAGATTCTTCTGTTTTTTAATAAAGAAAAGGTATGTTTCCTATTAGTTTTTGTTTTCTTGCCTAAACACACAATAGTACTAATTTAATTCATATGCTCAAGCTTCAATTGGGAGATGTGCTTTCCTTGTACATTTGGAATTTGGGTTGAAATTTTCTGTCAACGTGAGGTTGTTACACTGGTATGTTTGGGTCTTGGTGAAAATCAGAGAAGGCCAAAAAATAAAGAAGTTGCAAAATTTTCATTTTGTTCATTCCTGTTGTGGTAGAACATACAAGGGGAGATAAGCAAAAAAGAAAAACTCTAGAAATTATGGGAAACTATTTTTCCTTTAACTTTAGTTTAAATAGGTGAGGAAAAGAAAATTGGTTGGCAAATTTTATCTAACTTATAGGCCATGCTAGGCTTCCCCCTCTTCTCACTAGTTGTCATTATTTAGTTAAATTATCTGTTTTATTTGTGGTTTTACCTTCCCTCTCTTGCTTAAATATGTAAATTTTGTACTGGAACTTGCATTTTGTAAGCTCATGATAACCCTCTAGATTGTAGGATATGATTGTTATAACTGGAATTTAGGGCTTATCATAAGATGAACTTGAGACATAAAATTTTTGTTCTTTCCATATTGTTTTGGCAAAATGAATGCAGAAAATGAAACCTTAAAAGTTGTGTTTCAAGATTTAAGAATGTTTTCAATGTCATTTTTTGAAACATCACTTTGAGAATGAAAATAATAAATGAGCCCGCTGAAATAAGAAAATGTTTTTAACACGTAATTATTGAAATCTTGTATTGATATTCTTAATTATTTTTAAAATCAAATAAAAATTGCTTAAAAAGTAAAGAAAAGAAATTAAACAACTCAAAATGTCTTTTATTTGCTTTGACAAGTAGATCCTAAAGTGGAGAAACAATATCGAGTGTTTTACCTTAGTTTTGTAAATCCTTTCTTTAATGTTGAAAACGTATTTTATATTATCAAATAACAAAAACAGAAAATGTTTGTTGAATGTATTTTCTTGTATACTGAACTCAAAAACAGAAGATCATTTTTGAAAAAACTAAAAAAAAAAAAAAGAGAATAATAATTAAAAAAAAGGGCCTTTAAGGACTGGGTTTTTGAAACATTGGCTAAATTTGCTGAAAATAGGTCAAGTTATGAGAGATTACATAGGTTAGTAGAGTGGCCAAGTGAAAGGACTTCTTTGGACACTTGCAATACTAATGCATGTCTAGTTACTACTTTGGACACCTAAAATTCTAAAAAGGACTTCTTCATGTGAGGTTTTGGCTCTAAAGAAGGTTATTTTTCTTTAACCCTGACATGGCTGTTGCAGTGTAATAGTAAGCTAGCCCTGAATATTATATATTAATATCTCCATTTGAAAAAAGCTGCACCTTAACATTCTGTTTATATATGACATCACCGGATTTAGGCTAGATGATGGAGCAAGGAGTTCTAACTGCATTTTTTCCTTATATCTTGCCTGGGCAAATCACACTATGAAATTTGATGCATGCTCAATACAATATTATCAGTTACTGACCGCAGAAGTTTATCTTGGGTTCTTGTGAGGTTTCAAAATTTTATTCAGGTCCTTAGTTGCAATTGAATCATGAGCAGAGCTTGATATTTCTAGTCAAGCTCTATACAAAAGTATTTTCGTTATTTAAGTAATAGAGCTAAATGGTCAGTTTCTTTCTGGCCATTGGCCAAAATGTAATTCTGGTTTTGGTTTCTTCATTCGTAGCCCTGCCTTTGTAAGAGACCCCCAGGGGGGTAATTTTAACACCAATAAATATTAGGACTACTTTTTGTTCTTTCATCTTTGTGAGTTGCTTCCACCCATTCTCAACTGTGGGTTATCTGGCCAAGGGTTGTACTGGATCATGGAAAATATTCGTGAGAAAGGAAAATTTTGGCTTAATGATTAGAGATTTCAGCATGCTTTAAGATGGTGTTTAAAACTTGTGTTAACATAGTGGTCATGTGATCTTTTACCCAATTTTTATATCATAATAAGACATTGAGATTGTGCTAGCCTGAGCTCAGCGCAAACCTCATGGGATTGAGCTTGCGCTGAAGAATTATTAGGTCAATTCAGTTTGGGCTTGGTTCAGGCTATGGTATTCTTACTTGTTCGAGCTTGAGCAGGCCTCAGCCGGACTCATTTAGCTCAATTTAGACTTGTGTCGGTTCCCATTCCTCTACCTGCTTTTTCTTTTTTGTTCTTCTTCTTCATTGCATAGGCAATAACAAATTTGTACTAGGTACCAAAACTGGCAGTTGACCATGGTATCAGAAGCTGGCCTCATTTATTGGGTTGTTCGACTAGCAGGCTAAATTTGATGGTGGATCAATTTGGCGAATTAGGAGTTCAAAACACGAAGTTGGGGCAAGTTGTTGCCAAAAGTCCTCCATTATTGCTCTATGTAAACCAGAAGAATTCCTGCAGGTGTATTTGTTTTATTGACAGTGGTTACTCAATAATTTACTCTTATCATGAAAATTAAGTCCATCATTTAGTAGTATAGAAATGCTTGTAGGCATTGCGCATTTGGCTGCTATATTTTGCAATTTTTAAGAATGATTCTTCCTTCATTTTGTCTCATTCAGGACTCAATTCTGATAGTTTAGATCCTCTGTAGGTTATATATGAGAAGAGTAAAGAATGTTTATATCTTCATCAGCTTTTTTTGTTTTACTATTTACACTAATGTAGGTCATCAATTGCCAATCTCTCTGAAGTTATTGGCAGTCATGTTTTTTGAATAATCTAGCTCTGTATAAGTTTTATATCCCCAAGTTGTCGCTTAAGATGACCTTTTCTAGGATATTAACAGGATGACTGACTTGTAAATGGATGTCAATAATTTCTAGCATCCTAGTTGCACCAAAATCACGTGAGTATAGCAGGTAACCTTTACATTGTTGGCCTGCCTTACGGTGAATCTTCTGAAAGTTGGAATCAAATCATTTAAATAGCTGTCTATAACTGTAAGAGTGTTGAATTATTTATGTCTAATTGTTTCTTGAGCTTATTTTCAGATGTTTTTACCTTTTTGTACAGTTGGTTTTGTTTTTGGAAGATCTAGGATTTGATAGGAAGAAGATGGGGAAGATAGTTACTCGGTGCCCAGAACCATTTGCTGCCAGCATTGATGAAACATTGAAGAAAAATATTGAATTTCTTAATGTTATTGGAGTTTCTAAATTTCACCATCCTCGAGTTATCAATAAGTATCCTGAGTTTCTTGTTTCAGATGTTGACAAAACTTTACTTCCTCGGTAATGCTTTTTGTTTTTTCTTACATATGGCCTTGAGCAGTCCTGTTATTTAAAATTTATTAATTACGAAGATAAGTTAAAAAAAAATCCTCATTTTTGCTCCTTATAAGTGTGAAAACAATTACTATGTTTTGAATTATATCTGATGTTGCTACAAACAGGATGAATTACTTGATGGAGATAGGATTATCAAAAAGGGATATCGCATTCATGGTTCGAAGATTCTCTCCTTTACTTGGGTACAGCATCGAGGAGGTGTTTAAACCGTAGATAGAGTTCCTCTTAAACACCATGGAAAAGTCGCTAAGAGATGTGGTGGACTATCCGAGGTATTTTTGCTATTCATTGGAAAAAAAGATACTGGGTTCTGAAGGGAAGGAACGTCGAATGTAGCTCACAAAATATGTTGGGAAAAAATGACGAAGAATTTGCTGCTGAATTTATCGGTGTTGGAAGCATATTTGTCCCCCCATCTCCTCATCAATAGTTTGTATCTCTATCTTCTTGTATGCAATAGCATTCAGATATGTAAATAGCATACCTAAGTTCTTTAGATAAATTTTGATCCTGGAGGATTAGGATGGTGAAGTTAGATCCATTTTGGTAGGTTTTAGAGATGATTGGTATAGCTGCTAGAGTGAAAACGTTATTGAAAAGCATTTTTTGTACATGTACAACGAGCTCATTAATCCATTTTTTTGTATTAATTTCACAAACAATATCCATTAATTTGTACATGATAGATGGATTAGTAGGGGTTGTTTGTTGGTTCAAAACTAATAATTTTTATTAAATCCAATCTGATCCAAGTGTATATCCAATCCAATTGAATCCAATTTATACAAAAATTAAAATCCAAACCAATTCAATCATATTGAATTTCAGAAAGCTGCATCCAATTGAATAAAAATTAAATTGATTTAGATATTAGAAAACTATTATATTATTTAAATACAGGGAAATGATTATATTGAAAAGGTTAAACAAATAATTTCGTTATAGAGAAACGTAAGTTGGTCGTCCATTATAAAAAATCATATAACAAATGCAAAAATAATCACAATAAAATGAATCTATCAAAACTAAAAGTTTGTTATCATAAAATAACAAATAATAAAATGAACTGAAATTTGTGAATTAAAACACATAATAGCAAATATGTTACCATATGGTGTTTAACTTATTACATATAATAAAAAAACATAGTCATTATTATTATTACTATTATATGTTCTTGGGAAGCAAAGGAAGCTTTGAGCGGTATTCAGCCAAAGCCCATAATGGGAAAGTATTTCTATACATTGCATAGTGTAATGAGCAGTGCACCATAAACGATCCAGTTTGTTCCTGTCATGAATAATTTATGGTTAATTATTGAGAAATTATATTTAAAAAAAATTAATTTTTGGGACCAAATTGAAAAATAGTTTGTACTGTAAGTGTTTCAGGAAATAGCTCTATTTCAAAATGCACAAATATAATGGAAAAATAGTTTGTATTAAAAGTGTAACATAAGTTTTGTATAAACATTAAAACGTTAAATAAAACATATATAGAATACATTTTATTTTTCGATTTTAAGTACCTGTTGAGGGAAATCGCCATTTTCAAGTTGAGAGTTGATCAAAAGTCTTGCAGCTCGATGAAGAGGAGTTGGATCTGTGTCCATCTATCACAAAATTAAGAATGAATTAACGAATGCTGGAATAATATGATTCAATTTTGGAAGACGGTTCATGTAAAATTGAAGTAATTCAAGACACAATTTACGATTAACTCAAGTGCTAACCTGCCCAGCATGAATCAGACCCATCATAGCCCATGCAGTTTGCACCAAGTTTGATCGATTTCCTTCAAGAGGGGTGAATTTCTGCATCATCAAGAAGAAGAATAATAAAAAATTATACTTAATTAAGAGTTAAACATTTTAATGGCACAAGATTAATGTTTTATGAAAGCAAATAAGCTCTTTCACTAATATAAAATTAAGTTGTGTTTTGAAAAATGTAACATGACAAAATTAAGTGGTTTTAAAACCTCAAATTTCTTGAGAACGCTAAACATAAACAAAATATAATGAAGAAAAAGAAAAGACACCAGTATTTAAGTGGTTCAATCTACAAATACGTGAACCTACATTATCCTCCATTATTGATGAATTTCCCACTATGAAAAAACACAAAATTACAAGCTTACATAACTTAAGAAATCAGTTTTCTAATCCTGACAGTGATCGCAACATAGCATAATTGGGTACCTTAGAGATAAATTATATATACATCCTTGTAGTCGCATAAATAACAATCCATAAACTATATCACTCTGCACACCAAAAATAGTCTGATCATTTATCTTTTTCTTAGCACTTAGCAAGAAATAAGCTTGTTATGCAATGAGCTGCAAATGTAGAAGGGGAAGCACACTAACATATTAAAACTTTCTAAGTTATAAGAAAACTTGAATATGACCATTTTATCCGTAGAGAAGAATTTGAAATACATGTAACCAAGTAAAGGCTAATTATCCCTCACCTCCCTTGAGGTTTGCATTTTTCCCAATGCCACTCTACATGTTTAAAAGCGCATCCTTAACCTCCCCTTAGATTTCAAAAATTATCTCAGATCTCCCCTTTTCACTGTTTGCTAACAAAATCAGTTAGGTTTACTGTAATTGGGTTATTTGCACTTTCATCCTTAAGGTTTGGAATATATTGCACTTATCTCCAATACTATGAGATATGAATAGTTTAGTTCAGCTAGGTGAGTTTTTCCTAAAAGGTGTATATTACCCTTCTTGTTATATTTACTTGTTATTAGAAATGAAGGAAATATAAAAAGAAAAAAAGCAGCGTTGGAGAGGGGAGGTTTGAGATAATTTTTGAAATTTTAGGGGAGGTGAAGGATGCTATTTTAAGCTTGTGGGTGGTCGCCAAGGCCAATGGCAAACCTCAAGGGAGGTTCGGGATAATATACCTCAAATAAATTACCTTGGTTGTAGAAGAATGGTAGCTCTCTCCCCATCCCCCATCATCTAACTGTGTTTTTAGCAGAAAATCAGTAGCTTTACGTATAGCCAAACAATTATCGTAAGTCTTCCCTGCAGCCGTTAGGCCCTCAATCGCAAACCAAGTACCATAAATGAAGCAAATTCCCCAAATTGCATACCTATAATCAAACATGTTATTGTTATTCTATTATAAACTTCAGGCAGAATTTAGAAAAATACATTTTTTTTTTTTTTTTAAATTTTTACTTACAGTTCTAATGGACATATCACATAATAGGGTGAACCAATGATATATATATATATATATCTCACACACACACACACACATATATATATAACCATTTATGACATATGTAATAATTTTGACTCGTTTAACAATTGACACTATTAACCCATTTAAAATATTATTTGACATAAATACACATTTAATTTACTCTTTTTTTTGTTATATGTTATTATTGTTATTAAAGTTATAGTTATTAATTATTAAGTGTCCCAGTTTATAAACATGTTAGAGTTTTTCAACCTGAATCCAACCTAAACATTATTCGTATCAACCTAACTTCGCTTAAAACGTGTCATGTTCATGTCGGGTTGGCGTGTCATGGCCCCGTTTTACCATGTATAATTTTGATGTACAAATCATTTTAACATATGTTTTGAGGCACAAAGTGAGACTTACCAAATTTATTAAAGATACATACCATGAACCATCAGGCAATTGTGATTCTTCAAGATACTTAACAGCATTTGTGACCAAGATTTCAATCTCTTTCTTTCTATGCTCTGGGTATAACTTCTTAAACAATGTCAAGGCCTTGATTGTTGATGCAGTGCACTCAGGATGCCTACATATGATAATTTTTAATCAGTTTTGATGGAATTAATTTAATTTTAATGTAATAAATTTTAAAGTAGTATCTGGAGATCTTACTCATGCTCAATCACAACCTTATCCAGAAATTCCATGGGATTAAGCAGCTGCAAAGAAATTAAATAGAGAAAGGAAATACATTTCTTAATGCATGAAATTGATAAGGAGAGAGGAAATACATTTCTTTAATAATGTTGAAGTTCTTAGCTTACCTCCAACCACCATTTAGCTCCTGCTGGCTCCCATACTGATATACCGCCATTTTTACTCTACATATTTTAGATGTTTGTGCATGTTAATACCAACATGTATTTTATATATGCATTAAAAAAATATATATATATATATATAAAATTGAGTAATATTGAATCTGAGTAGTATTGCAATAGGTAAAAGACCTGTCCACTACTATTATTTAGTATTACATTATCTCATTTATTATCCTGTTATCATATTATGGTGGCAATGATGGAGGATTTTGTTTTTTGTTTCAGTGGGGGGAAGTGAAAAAATTTCAGTTATTATCATCCATGAAATATTGACATTTTAGTTCATCAAGTTTCGTTAATAAATTTTCGTATACAAAAGAATTTTGTATTTATTTTATATATTTGATTGAGAACAAAAGAAACAAATATAAAATATATTTGATATTTCAAAAGAATGAAATTAAAAGAAGTGATTATGAGGACCATATCCATATTTACAGACTAGAAAGATTTTACTAAGATCATAAACAGATGAATTAGGTGATGTCTAAGAGTAAGAGAGCATAATAGCACTTTCTCTATAAATGAGGAAAAACATTACTATTTATTACTCAAAATTAATAATCATGCATGCTCCTTATTGTGAGCTAACTGCATGCAAGCCATGTGAAAATAGCTTCAAATTTCAACAAGAAATACACGAATTCATGTACAAGAGCATAAAATTAATCCTAAGTAAATCCATACCTGGAAGGTAAGTAAGACATTGACCGCATCATATAACCGTTCAGCTTCCATTTTCTCCCCAACAACCTCTGCCGGCATCATTGAAAAATGTAGGCAACACTAAGGAACACATGAGATCTTGTCAACAAATTGTCAAGACATAATAACCTTTAATTGGTTCAATATTTCATACTATTTACTTCAAACAAAAAAAAAAATTGTTATTTATATAATCACCAGCAAACTTTCTGCAGTACAATCAGAAACTTGCCATCCATGATCTTGATCAGAAAAAGTCCATGACCCTTTAGAAATGTGATGAAACATGCTTTTAAAGTCGCCCGGAGGATTATTCAATATCTGCAAGATTTTGTGCAACATGAAGATTATTTAACATAGCAAAAAGTTCTTTATAAAAGAAAAAAAAAAAAAAAAAAACATTGTTTTTTGTACATATATTTATAGGAGTTAATAGTGAAACCTGAGATTTCTTAATGAAGTCATGTGCTTTCATCATCACTGGTCCGATTTCATCGATGAGATTGGTAGCAAGTAAAGCTTGAACAGTGAATGCAGAATCCCATGTTTGACTACCAAAACTCTGCGTATATAATGAATGGAAACTTTAAGAATTGGGAAAATACTGTGATATCTTTACAACTTCTATTGAAAATGCTTTTGATTCAGCAAGAAAAAAATGAAGAAAATAAGCTTTTGTTTTGCATTAATTAACAAAGACAGAGATTGAAGCTTTTATACTGTAATATTTAGTCCGTCTTCGGAAATCCAGAAGTAATCTTGGATCCTTGCTAGGTGCTTCTTAAAATGTTCTCCATTAGGATCTTCAACCCAACAAGCAAGCATAAATAGCGCCTGTTCACATTATGTAACACATCAGTCTCAGAAAAAGCATAAATATTTTAGCTGCCTAAACTTCAAAACTTTGCAATGCCATACCTTTTCAACACAACCAATGGTAATGTATCGACTGGCCTCATCTTCATAGTGAATGTGGTTCATGGTTATTTGGAGAGTCTTTTCTCTAAACTTTTTAAAGGGCCAACTGGTTAAAATAGGCTCCACAGTTGTGTGAAGAACATCCCATAGCAAAGTTTGTATCAAAGTATGGGGATAGTAGGCATCCTCCTACGAAAACAATGTTAAATTTATTATCATTTTTCCTCTTTTCAATTATAATAGAATTCGGAAGAACATACATAAAAAAAAAAAAAAATAATAATAATAATAAAAAATACCTTTGCACATAAATGCCGCATTTTGCTCCAATTTATGTTATTGTAAGGCTCATTGTAGAGTTCTTCTCTCAATTGTAAAATGAGAGGTGTGATTGGACCAACAAATCTTTTCCCATATAAATATGACATTGGCATATAAGTAAGCCGACAATGACTAAGCAATTTTGCTGAAATATTCAAAATTAAAAATAAATAAATCTGTGAAGAGTTAGAGAGTAATTAATAATAATGTTCATGTTTTTCTTTTTCTTTTTTTAATCAGAATGAATTGATGTGTGAATATAAAAAAAGTCAACTAAATAAATGAATTGTTTTTCAAACCTGGATGGATGGGAAGAAAAGAAGGAAATGACCAAAATTCTGGGGGCAAAGGGTTGCATCCAGACCATTCATACACACCGAGTATCTGCGTAAAGAATTTTGATTAATTATTTGAAGACAAAAATATATAGATTAATCTTATCAGCAACTTAATAGAGTCATACAGCAAGCCAAGTCTTTCCCCAAGATGAAATTGATGTTGCACTGCCATGATCGAGAATCCATTTTCTTGCTCTTGCACAAGCATTATCTTCACCACCATCAGGTCCTTCCCCAAGTAAACGCATGCAAATGTAGTTGAAAACAGTACAAAACATTGTGCTGTGACTCTCAATGTGTAATCCCCATCCACCATCTTCATTCTGTCACATGCACAATTAATTTTACTTTATAAACTAAATTAATTAATATTTTATATCTGTTCCATAAAAAATACAAATGCGGGGGAACCATATAAAGAGATTTTTTGTTGTTGTTACTTTAATGATTTTTTTTTTTTTTACTCGAAGTAGATATTCTCTAGATTTTTAATATATATTGTGGATGTAATTTTTATAAAATATGTAAGGTCTCTAATTTTACAGACTAAATTATTTTTTTTATCCTTCTCAAATTGTAAAATTCTTCATAATAATAATAATAATATATGTTTAGATTTTGCAATATCTAACATTTAATTTGTAATTCAAAATGAATTTTATTGATTAGGTTTTAATTTTAATTCATTATTTAAAAAACAATTAGAGAAATGATAAAGGATATATTCATGAATAAAATTAATATGTACCTGATGACAGTATATATAACGAAGCATCTCTCTGCAGTGTTCAGGCGATAATATAACATTAAGATATCCTGTAATGTATAGACACATAACCTGCATAAACAGTAAAATAAAGGTACCGTTAGCAGTTGAATGAATTTATAATTTGCACAGAAATAATGATGGTGCATTAATTCATGCGGTAGAGAGAGCAAAGAGCAATTACAAATGGAGCATGGTAAAACAATGGGCCCGAATTTACAGCAGGCCAGTGGCCATCACTTGCTTGCAGAGCTGTTAACAATCTGACTGCCCTCTTCAATGCGGCTGTAGCAATTTCATAAGTGATCTCTTCTCCATCTTCAACCTTCACTCGAGGAATCGTCTGTTTGAATTTCTTCTCTCTAAGAAACTGCAATACATCAAATTAATTAAAACAAAATAAAAGTTGAGCAAAATTTTTTATTTATAAATAAAGATGTACCTGGAATCGCCAAAGGAGATCTGAACAAGGCTTGATTTTAAAACGATTCTTGTGGAAATTTTTGCGAGCTTCTTCAACCTCACTTTTCTCCTCAGAAGAGCCTGCTTCAGGATCAAACTCCCATGTCTGCCTTCCGGCAAAGTTGTTTGTGCTGAATATGTATGGATCTTTCCCGCCTTCTGAAACCTTTAGCCTCCACATTTTTATAGAAAGGTGTACGTAAAGAAGCAGAACCACCTGTAAAGTTAACTTTTGAAACGAAGAGTAGTCTTTTGATGTTTACAAAACTAATTATAGAAGTGTACTTAGCCATGGGGTGTGAAGACAATTCGATAGGGGCTAAAAATCACTTCGCAAAAGAATGGGGGATAAATGATATTCTCGAATCCTAATTGGATAGGCCCATTTCGAAGTCCAAGTGAAATCCTAAGTGGAGTGGCCCACTCCGGAAGAGGGTAAGCTTTCTATGTGGTTATGACGTATCAACGACTTTTGCATCTTTTAAAGGAAAAATCTAAGAATTGTGTTAGAAGCTTAATGTTTTTTTTTTCCTTAAATAAATAAATTCTATCAATCAATATGTATCAAATCAACATCAAATCCTGATCATACGTGTTTCAACGATGAGAATCTACGGGTGCATTTGGCTTAGTATTTATGTTCATATTTTCAATCCTATTCTCCAAATAATGTTTGACATATTATTCTAGAAATATTAACTTATTTTTTTAACTATGACCCCATAAAGTTATTAATTTCATTAAATACCCCCTAAAAAAAGTTTAAAAATTAACAAAAACATCCCTATGACCCATACTTACTAGATTCTGACAACCATCGTCGGTGGTAGCCGGAATCTGCTACATATGGCCATAGATCTGGCCTTTTCCGGTCAAATCCATAATAAATCTGGACGAAAAAGGCCATAGTGACGCCATACCGACCAGATCCGACTGGTATGTGTCGTTACGCAATTTTTCGACTAGATTTCGACAGTGGTAGTCGGAATCTGGCACTGCAGGTGGTAGGGGTCTTTTTGTCATTTTATATACTTTTATATATTGGGGTATTTATTAAATTAGCAAACTTAGAGGGTTTTTTTATAAATTTTTAAATTTTACCTCGTAATACTCCCATATTCAATTATCCAATACTATCCCCAAAATCTTATCCAAAATAATAAACCAAATGCACCCTATAGTGTTTCGCCACAACAAACCGAAAAAGTTTGGCCAAACCTATCTCAACCTGCTGTAGCAAAACGCCGTAGATTCCAACTGATTTGACTGCCCGCTGCATAGATTAACCGGCAATCTACCCAATGGAGTGGGCGGTGTCGTTGAACGCACCTATAGCAATGGCGTCAGGCCACCGTTGACAACTACCATCCAGCAAACCTGTAGGCCAATTTTTCAATTTTTATATTTATATTGAAAAAAATAACTTTAATAATAGTGATAATATTATTATTTAATACAAATTATAATAGCATCATTTTCAATATTCTTAAACATATCCCTAACATATGGTAAAACAAATAAAAGAAAACATACTAGCATAAAGAAAACCATAATTTCTTAAAGGTAAACTAAATTAAAGAAATCCAGTAGAATAGGATTTATAAGGAATCAACCCTACATTAAAACCAACTTAATTAGGTTTAGAGAAAAATATAAGCGTTATTATATTTTACATGTAATGACTTTGTACAAGATGTGTCTTATTTATTTATAATCCAAAATTTTCTTTAATATTATTATTATTTTCTTCTTTTGGGCTTCTCTATTGGATTGGATCATTTAAGGGTTACATAAACTATATAGACTTTGAGTTGTTTGTGTTCACAATAATTCTGTATTTACAGAGAAATTTTACAAAAATTTGCATGCAAAGGAAGATGGTAAAAAATAAATGGAAGAGTAAAACAAAAAGTCAAACTAATTAAATTCATTCTTCCATTCATTTTTTGTTACATCATTTTGTATAGAGATTTTTATAAAATTTCTTTGTAAGAACATCTTCAATGATGCTCTTTATTTTGAAGAATATATTTCTTATAAATAAAGAGCATATTCAGTAATTTTCAAATATAAAGAGTATAATTTTTATTCAAATCCAATAAACTCTTTAAATTTAATGAAGATGCTCTTTATTTTCAAGAAATAGGCTTAATGAGAGAGAGAAATAATAAATAAAATACATAGAAAATTGTAGTTTATTAATTAAAATTAGGATAGAGAGTAAAATTTGACTCTCTAAATGTGGAGAGTCAAACTCACTATTTAATTTATATTTTAAAGATAAAGAGTTTGTTGGACTTTTGTTTTTATAAATAGACTAGATCTTTATAATAAAGAGTTTAAGTTATATAAAGAATCTTTTAGAGATGTTCTAAGTGTAGCATTACTCTTATGTTTAATACTATCTATAATCACGTCCAATACTATCTATGATCACGTCCAATACTATACTACATCAAACATTTAGTATAAAATTATATATAATACATTTATATCAAGGAAACTAATTGAATCCAATACGATGCACCAAACGTATCCATTGTATTCAAAGCATTGTTTTAAAAACCGGACCGGTAGGCAACCCGCTCTTCTGGCCGGGTCACGGTTCAACCGGTCCAACCGGTTGAACCGTCGGTTGGACCGGTCCAACCGGTTGAACCGTCGGTTGGACCGGTGATGTCATCACACATCATGATGACATCAACAAATTTTTTAAAAAACTTTATTTTTTTTAGATTTCTATTTTTTAATAAGACAATAACAACTCAATTACTGTCCAATCCAATATAATTCAAATTTCAAAGTTCAAATTCAACAACAATCCTAACATAATTTAAGTATTTAACAACAATTCAAAGTCTAAATCCAAACATGATGTTGTATTTACATATTAAATGTCAAAATACATACTAATTAATAACAAAATATTTAATGCAAGTGTTTTTTCTTTTATCCGTCTCCATGTTGATTGAGCTTCACACACTAGCATCAAAATTCATCACCATCATCATCATCATCATCATCACCATCTACGCAAATTTAAGTAAAAAATAGAAATCATAAGTTAAAACTTGTAATTTAATTTAAATAGATACTAAGTTGCTTAAATAATTGAAACCAACCTTCTGAACCATCTGTTGAATCATAAAAAGAAGGGTGATCAGCAACTCCAGTAGGAATAGATCCTTCTCCATATAACATTTGTTCCTCCAACTCCTCATAATTAAGTTCACTGACCTCCTCCTCTTCATCGTCAACTATCCAACCTTCAGTTTTGTCGATACTTTCATAATCAATAGGATCCAAACTTATTCTCTTGTAACACTTCCTAAAATACCATAATGAAATATTAAAAGCATGACAACTAAAATATCAAGGAAAATAATAGATAATAACAATAAGAGTGATGCATAATTGAGTAATTGACAATGTTTTATACCTGTTTTGCAAACGCAAGTTATAGTGAACGAAAACAAGATCATTCAACCTTTGATGCTCCAATCTATTCCTCTTTTTAGTATGTATGCGCTCAAAAACACTCCAATTTCGTTCACATCCAGAAGAGCTTGAAGTTTGACTAAGAATTTTTATTGCAAACTTTTGCAAATTTGGAGTACTATACCCAAATGATCTCCACCATTCATCTAATTGAAAATTAAACATAATAAATAAATTAGACTTAAAAAACAAAAGAACTTATAAATTTGATAACTATTACGTACCAGGACGTGTGGTTTTGACGGTTTCAAGAGCAAGCCCACGAGAAAAACTTTCCTCTCGATTTGAATATAATCTACTCTCTTCCATTAACCTTGTCTTGCTCAAATTGAAAGCACTTGCTTTACTGTCAATAGTATCAAGGAAACCACTCATAACTTCTGGCTTGAGGCAAAAAGATTCTTCATCATATTTAAAGGCAGGATTCAGATAATAAGCCGCAGCATGGATATCACGACGCAATGTCCTATCCCAACGTAGCTTAATGATTCGTGTATAAGGCTTGTAGAATTTCTTTTTATTCTTAAACAGCTTCTTAATTGCATTTTTTCGCTCGTACATGCCATCATACACATATCCTATTGCTGGCTTCTCATCTGAGTCAACAATCCTCAACAAGCGCATCAATGGACTCACAACTCTGGATATCTTACCCATATCATCCCAAAAATCGTTATCCAAAATTATGTCAATAACATGTTTGCCTTTATTACTTTTTGCATATCGAGAATCGACAAATGACCTATCTGTCGCCATGGCTTGCAAGTCATGTTTGTGCTCATGAATGCTTCTCATTGCAATGAAAGTTGTAGCAAAACGGGTTGCTCCCGGACGAACAATTTCTTTCCAACCCTGTTCAATTGATAAATAATAGATGTTAGTCAATAATAAAAAATGCATATTATGTTATGACTTGACAAGAACATGAGCTAAAAGTATATTACCTGTCTTTTCCTCAACCAAGCTATCAAAAATGTATGATTATATATAAACTTCGTCACGTCAGAAGCACGTCTCGCAAGATAAACTATGTGATCCATCTCAGCTATGTCTTTTAACACCAAATTTATGCTATGTCTTTGCGAGGGTGACCAAGTAATACTCGGATATTTCTCGACAATAATCTTCCAATGACTTTATAATTGGATCCATTGTCTGAGACAAAATGGACAATACTATTTGGTCCAATCCATAAAACTACCTCCTCAAACATCTTCAACAATGTCCCAGCATCCTTCACAACATCTGGAAGCATCAACGATTTCACAAAACAAACTCCCTTAGGACAATACACCATAAAATTGATCAATGACCTATGTGAATTATCAGTCCAACCATCACCATTAAGGTACATCCAACATTTTCCCAAATCTTTCTATAACTATCAACAAGAAGTGCAGCTTCCTTCTTAGCATCTCTTAACAAATTGACACGCAAAGCATGATAATTTGGGTGTTTATACCCAGGCCCAATTGCGACTATAGCATCCACCAAAGGCTGAAGATAAATTGAATTTACAGCATTAATTGGGATGCAAGCATCATAAAAGAATCTTCCAAAAGCCATGTCTGCTCTCCACGTGGCATCTTTTCCAGCTAAACAACTCCTAATTGATGGTTGAGATCCACCAATTGTCCTTGGAGCAAAATAGTCACCAACCCCAATAGATTTGTTTCTCTTTGATTTGTCTAGCATTGTACTTTGTTTTTTACTGCCAAACCTACCTTCATCTATGTGAATTTCTAATGGACGAAATTCTTCACTATCTTCATTTAACATATCTCCCTCAAATAAATGTACGGAAGCACCGTAGGGAGTATTATACCTACTAGAATCAACCTTCTCTTTACTCTTTATCCCAATGTTTTTTAGTGATTCTCTCATGGAGTATTGAACATCAAAAGGAACTTTTTTACAAGCACCAACATCCCCTTTTGTTCCGGCTAGATGTTGTTTCATTCTAAAAATACCTCCTCCTCTAGTTACTTTCCCACAGTGAAGACATGTTAATGTCTTCCTTCCATTTGGATCTACACCCTCAGTAACATGTGCCCATGTTATATCAGTCTTACCTCTACTAGATTGTGAAGAAGACCCGAGCCGAGATCTTTGCCATTGTCTATTTTTAATTTTTATCTATAAGAAATAACAACAATTATCACTCAACCAATTGCAAGTTCACCGCTGTGTAATCTCAAGATAAATGCAAATAACTAAAGCCATTATTGTCTATAATGAAGAAAATAACTAAAGCCACCAAAATATATATATATATATATATATATATATATATATATATATATATATATATATTAAAATTCACAAAAATGGTAGTTGGAAAACCATTTTCCCTTGTATTACTTGCTCAAATCATATATATATATATATATATATATATATATATATATATATATATATATATATATATATATTAATTAATTAAAGAATTTTAGACTTTTGTTTACACAATGTGTCTTTACTATATAGATTAATTTCATAATTATACACATTTTCTTTCTTTTATGCCTCAAAAAAAATGTATAAGAGCTTTTACATTAACAAAACTGAGTTTCCATGGATTTGTATTACAATAACTTGGAAAGAGTATTCAAAAGAACTGTTTAAAAATTAAAATATGAAATCTGATGTAAAATAAAGTGATATTTATTAGGTAGAAGTAGCTAGATCACCTTCCATGATTGACAGCCCAACCATGCCAACATTATATATAATTATAACAAGTATGAAGACAGAATATCCTCTTATAATTCTCCAAATATTTTTAATTCCATGGAAATTAAATTATAAACTATTGATTTATTAGAAGCATGCAAAAGACGAAGTTAACACTTAACAACCAACACATTATATTATTTATTATTATGCCGACAGAAACATGCCCAAAAATTAAATACTCAAAACACATTTATTTCCACTATGACTCTTCCAATTCACATAGAATCAAGTTTAATAAATAGGGCTGTTTCTGTTTACCTTCAAATACTCGTTTGAATACAAGTGCCTACTTCTGGAAATCTACTGGTAAATCTCGTGTCACAACCAATTTGCTTTATCCTGGTCAGCGTCTTCAAAGAAATCAAAATAAACACTTTGCACCGAATAGGTTCTCGGCACCCAATTCACAATTAAATGATAACATTGTGAACTAAGTTGCAGAATTGACAAGGTATAAAACTCTAAACTTTGGACCTGAAACAATAAAAAGTTAAAAAATCATACCCTTTGGGCAAGTGACATTAAATTCTGAAGGAAAATTATCTTTTAAATACAAGAACAGGTAAATCTACCTTGACTTTATCAAGAATGACCAGAGGCCCTGCAACACCAGAAACAGTTCTATACTCTGCAAACGGAAAGCACCCGATGAATGTTAAGAACCATGTAGAAATCATCAACTAATCTATAAATGAATCAAGAAAACATAATCACTAAGATGCAATAAAACCAATAAGAGACAACAAATCCTATTATTGAACTAAATTGTAAACTCAAGATACAAAATAAAACATGCAAAATTGAATACTCTCGGTCTGGGTCAAGTGCTTAATTTTAGAGTTATTTATTTAGTGGGTTTGTGTTAAAGCTGCAATCAATTTGCAGGGCATGACTTATCTTTTCTCTGAGACTAGAATAATTTACTTTATGTTGGATGCAAGAAGAACAGACATAAGTTCATTTTGGAATCGAAAGTAATAACAAAAGGCCAAGATTATATATATGTAAACACTAATCAAATTTCGTCCATCTAATTGAGCCACAACCAAAGAACCAAACTAATCTACCTTGACTTTTATGCTTCGTGGGTTTTATCATAACAGTATTGAACTAAATTGTAAACTCAAGATACAAAATAAAACATGCAAAATTGAATACTCTGGGTCTGGGTCAGTTTTTCCGGCGAGAGAGGAAGTCTTCGTCGTTGATTTTCGGCAAGTTCAAATGCGAATTGGGTGGAATTTGGGAGAGAACAGAAGACAACCAAACCGTGACGCTGCGTGACAAAAACTGAGAAGTTTAACCACTTAATGAATTCTCTGGCCGTATGTCGGTTTTAAGACTACTTAACAAACATATACTCACGAGAAGTTTAATTAGGACGACTAAGTTATTCAAACTTGCATATAGATTGATCTTGAGATTGGGGTACATTTGACTTAAGCTGCTGAGGGAACTAAATCAATTATGTGATGTTATTGTGGAGGCAACGGGATCGCATCGTAACTAGTCTACTTGAGGGCATCAGCAGTGCATGCGTTGTTTTGTCTACAGATTTCAAATAGCAGAAAGGGTGCGATGATGCTTCAGCGCAGCGTGACAGAAGAAGAGAAGAAAGGGTGCGATGATGCTTCAGCGCGGCGTGACAGAAGAAGAGAAGAAAGGGTGCGATGATGCTTGAGCTTGACAGAGAAGAAGAGACGAATGGCTGCGCGAGAGATCAGAGAAGGGAGAAGACGATGGATTAGGGATTAAAAGCGTGAGCCGTTTTTTCTGCCGGTCCGGTTGGACCGGCGGTTCACTTAAATTATCCGGTTTTTAACCGGTTTAAAACGGCTTAAAGGTAATTAGCGGGTTTGAAGGTAACCCGAACCGGACACGTGACCGGTTCACGGTCCAACCGGTTGGACCGGCCGGTCCGGTCCGGCTTTTAAAACAGTGATTCAAAGATGTGCATAGCTACACTTTGGCCAACCACCTAAAGCGAATAAGTGAAGTCATTGCGTATCACTATTTGATGCTTAATATGACAGATTTTTTTAATGCCCCCATATAAACAATTAAAGATTTTATTCTTTCTTTCTATTTTCATCTTCATAGTTTGTAAAATATTAACAATTACATTTATTTTCTTGCAATAAAAATTGATATATCACTTATTTCATTTGCAAGGTAATTAAAGAAATGCTGCATAGATTAAATACGAACCTTTCAAAGTGAAATGACTAAAACCTTTCAAAGTGAAATGACTAAAACCTTTTGCTATAGTGTGTTTAAGATATGGATTTCAAATTTTAAATAAACATTTAAGAGTTTAGTGCGTCAGAGATGGTGTATTAAAAGTGCTTGTAAGGAAAAAGAAAGAAAATGTAAGTTAAACGTTGAATATTACACAAGAAGTGAAATTTTGTGCTTTTATGGGTGTAGAATTTTTGAACAATAATTAGATTAAGAAGTGTCATAACAACGTCAGCCATTTAGTAGCATCCTAAATTGATAACGAAGGTACTCATAATTGAGGTTGTTTCTTGTTAAAAGTCTAATTTAAAGAATTTAATTCTTGGACCTACATATAGGTTGGCGTTCGTGGACTGTAGGGATGTAATTAATATACCTTTAATGGTGGAGAATCATAGAGGGCAAGGTAGGCCGTGTTGAGAAGAACACGTAAGCTACTTCCATTAAGGGTCATGGCCCCTACTGGATCCAACTCTTCTCTTTCTTTGTGAGAGTCATCCAAATCTTTAACCTTTCTTCCACATAAAGCAACTTTTGATAACATCTCAACGATTATCCTAACAGGTAGATGGATAAGATCATTGGGTATGATTTTAAAGGGAAGTTTGGTAATAATATATTATTAACTGTGTCAAACCCTAATACTGTTAATTTAAAAGTGGGAATCTAGAATGTAAAAAACCAATGATGGAAACTTTTAGATTCGCCAAACCTTGAGTGGGAACATGTCGTTTACGCTTTGTAAAATGACAAACTTTAAGTCTATTATTACACGAAGAAAATTCTAAAAAAATTATTATGCATTTAGATCTCTTCAGATTTTAGACAAAAGCAATTCACTAGTATAGAATAAAGGTGTATTCATTGTTGTTTTCGATGCTTAATTATATATACTGTTGCTGTCTTACATTGGATAGAAATGAGTTGGGTGTTAAACTTATAAATTAATGAATGGTTAACAACATCACCTAATAGATTGGTTTTTTAAGTAGTAAACAAGCGCTTTGACTCATAACAATTCATTTATATATATTAGATATGTGATGGGATTTTGAACTTAAATTAATGACTTAATCTATACTTTAAAATCGGAGAACGACATGTTCCCACCCAAGCTTTGGCGAAATGACATTTTTCCACCCATCAAGTTTCAAAATGACACTTTTCCATCCTTCGTTAGGTTCTATTATGTTTTCTGTTAATATTTTATTAAAAAGACAAAAATACCCTTAAATATTTTACTTTATTATTTTTTTTATTATTTTTTAATTAGCCAAAAAGTCAAATATTAAAAATTCAAAAAAGAAAAAATAGTTAATCCCACCTAAAAAGTTAGGAGTAATACTATAAAATTGTTTAAAGTTAAATAATCTTAATATTTATTTATAATATGAGAAACTAAAAAACTAAAAAAAGAAATTGAAGAAATGCGTGAACCTTTTTCTCATTAATTTCAGAGAGAGACACATTTGTTTATATACAAAGAAAGAGAGAAGACATTGAGAGTAAACCCAGCTCAATGACAAACTAAAGAGTAAAGTTTTTCTTCTCAAAACGACGTCGTTCTCTCTTTTGTGGAGTTGCGGTTTCTGGCCTTGCCGCCTGTTTTCAATCGGCTAACATTCCCCCTCAGTGGACTACGGTTGATTCTTGAATTCTTCACCATTTTCTCTTGAATTGTCTTCTAGACTTCAATTTGTTGTCTTCAAACATTTTCTGCACTTTCTGCAAAAAAAAATTGCACCTGCTTCCGCACATCACTGAACTACTTCACTGATCTGCTTTTACAAACATTTTCTTCACACCATTGAACTATTTCACTTCATCTGATACACACCACTGAACTACTTCACTGCATCTACTTTTACAAACATTTTCTGCACACCATTGAACTATTTCACTTTATCTGATACACACCACTGAACTACTTCACTGCATCTGCTTTTACAAACATTTTCTGCACACCATTGAACTATTTCACTGCATCTGCTTTTACAACCATCCAACATTCAATTTCACCAACATGACTACTGAACTGCTTCTACACTTTTCAAATAAAATCTATCACCACATTTACTGGATTCCTACTAACATCCAACATTTACCAAGTATTATCACATTCAACACTTCATCTTCTTCATACTTATACTCTACACTCATTACTCCACAGTTATCATCACAGAGCACCAACATACACACTATTATAGTGCAACCATCACTTCAATTCAACACTTATCTCCAAAATTTATATTCTCATACCACAAACATCAAGTCAAAACCGCAAACAACACTTCAAAACAGCAAAACAAGCAGTAGCATTTTGACAGCATTTTTATCAACATACCACAAACACCTTCTCAAACCAGCAACACATCAGTGACTCAAGATGCTTCAGCAGATTCTCTGATTCTTCTGCGTACAGCAGATTCTCGATTCTTCTGCATACAATGTTAGCAGAATTTTACACTGCTTTAGAGAATTAGAATGATCCTGGACTACTATCAACTTTAACTTCTGAATGTGGAATCTCAACAACACAAAGTTTGTGTTTCAAATCCTGGAACTAATTAATGGAAAGTGATTTTGTCAGAATATCAGCAATTTGAAGCTTGGTGGGAACATATTGCACAATAACCTTTTTGGCAAGAACTTGATCACGTATGTAGTGAGTATCAATCTCAATATGTTTTGTTCTTGCGTGAAAAACTGGGTTTGATGCCAAAGCTCCAACACTCACATTGTCACACCAAATGACAGGACAAGTGTTTAAAGACACCCCTATTTCAGTGAATAAACTGTCCAACCAGGCCAATTTAGTTGCTGTTTGGGCTAGTGCTCTGTATTCAGCCTTTGTAGATGATAATGCCATTACTTTTTGCTTACGAGAACTCCATTTAACCAGATTAGGACCTAGGTACACACAATATCCACTAGTAGACCGTCGATCATCTAAATTACCTCCCCAATCTGCATCGGTATAACATTCAACATTAAGAGAGGTTGTTGGTCTAAACAGCAAACCATGGAATTGAGTACCTTTAAGATACCTTAGAACTCTCTTACACGCCTGCCATTGTAACTCAGTGGGGGCCTGAAGATACTGACTAAGTTTATTTACTGTAAAACTGATATCAAGCCTGGTTAAGGTTACATATTGTAGAGCTCCAATAGTACTTCTATAGAGACTTGGGTCTTTAAACAACTCACTATCAGCTGCAAATAGTTTGGTTCCTGCTGCCATAGGAGTAGGGCAGGCATGTGCCTCTTGCATCTTGGTTTTGACAAGCAAATCATGAACATATTTAGTTTGTTTTAAGTGCAGACCCACAGCTGACCTGGTTGCTTCTAAGCCCAAAAAATATGTGACAGTCCCAAGAGTTTTCAAGGCAAATTGGTTGTTTAAATCATGAACAAGCTACTGAATTTTAGATGGACTGGAACCAGTTATTAATATGTCATCCACATATATGAGAACATATAAAGTTTCAGAGTTGTCCTTGAGAATGAACAAGCTGGAATCAGATACTGAATTCTGAAATCCCTTATGAACCAACGCTTGTTTCAGTTTGTCAAACTAGGCTCGTGGGGCTTGTTTAAGACCATAGAGAGCCTTGTTAAGTTTACAAACATGTGAAGACAAGTGAGGAACCTCAAATCCTTCTGGTTGTCTCATATAGACTGTTTCATTCAAGTGACCATTACGGAAGGCATTGTTCACATCCACTTGCTGGATATCCCAACCATAAGTGACAGCCAATGTGAAAATGATTCGAATTGTTGCTGGTTTGACAACAGGGCTGAAAGTTTCAAAATAATCTAAGCCAGGAGTTTGTTGAAATCCTTTAGCAACTAATCTAGCCTTATACTTCTGGAGAGATCCATCAGCATGAAACTTAACTCGAAACACCCACTTATTACCAACTACGTTCATATCAGAAGTTCGAGGAACTAGACTCCAAGTTTCATTCCTAATAAGAGCATCAAACTCATCTTGCATGGCCTTTTTCCACTCATCACAAGCAAGAGCTTCAGTCAACTATACCAGGTTCAGGTTTAACAAGTGAAGACTTGACCGGGGTGGGTAAGGCGATTGAGGCGAGTTGCAGGTTTGAGACTTGGTGACTATGGTGGATGTATTAGTGTTTAGAGACTGGTTTGTAGGTGTAAATTCAGAGGCTGTTGTTACTGGAACATATTCTACACTACAACAATATACACATATAGCTACGAAAAGAAAAACTATAGCAAATACATATTTACAGCTATAAAAGTCAATATTTATAGCTAATTGAAATAATTTTAGTCATAAGAATTTCTCCCTCAAAGCTAATATTCATCTATTGCTTTAACTTATTAAAATTGTGGCAATAGCTATTCATTTAGCTACAATGTATTAGCTATGGTAAAACATTGTAGCTAATAAATGTATTTAGCTATAAATATTTCATTTACATGGCATATAGTATCATTATTTGCTATGAGTTTTAACTATATAGCTATTATTTGTGCATTAGCTATAAAATATTGAGATTTGTAGCTAATTAATGTATTTAGCTATAAACATTTTATGTACGTGGCATATAGTATCATTATTAGCTACAATTTTACTTATATAGCTATTATTTATACATTAGCTATAAAATATTAAAATTTGTAGCTCATTAAGGTATTTAGCTATACAAATTTTATTTTCATGGTAGTGACAACATTTTAGTATCATTGTTAGCTACTAGTCTCAATATATATTTAATATGTGTGTATTAGCTATAAATTATTTGAATTTGTAGCAAATAAAGAATGTGAAAATTAATTTGCTACAATCCTTATAGTATGCAGCTATAGATATTCTAATTTATCTTGTAAGTAATTATATCTTTATTACTTATGAATTAAATAGTTATAGTCAAATATAGTGATAATCACACCACTAAGATCAATAGTAAATGGAACCTTAAACCAATAGCTAACTTAAAAGAACTCTTGCGAGCTAAGAGTGTGAGCTTTTGTAAAATAAAAAATTGTATTTTAAAGGATCTCTAAGGTTTTTGTCTTTTCTATGATGATTTAAAACTAACACTTTATAAAATGTAAGTGATTTTAGGTATGAGATATGAGATATTATAAAAATTGATAATGTTACATATTTTTATATATGAACTTGTATGTATAGTTGAGATGACGATGATGACAGCGTTAATGAAACTATTTAAATTATTTATACATTTAATAAAAAGAATATTTGGTTGTATGGAAGATAAGTTTTATATAAAACTTGGTGTATATATCAAAATAACCAAAACCACCATTAATATATTTATCAAAACCTGTCTCACTTCACAAAGTATTAATATGAAAAGCAAATTAATTGAATTGTATAACCATAAAACTTTATAAAATTGAAAACATAATTTGTAAAATAAAGGGATTGAACTCAAATCGTACAATCATTTAAACAATAAAAACTGTATCAAAAATCTCGAAGCTTTCAAACAAATATAATATGAAAGATTAGAAAAAAAATGTAACAAACAATCTAATAATCTATATGAGCAAATCCTCATCATCAATGTCACTATCATCAATGTCTTCAGCATCTCTCTCTTCATCAACACTATGATCATCATCAACAATTGCACTACTAGAAGCAGATATCTCATGTCTCTTCCAATTGATTAAGTCACCATCATCTTCAAACATATTTGTAATTTGATGATCTATTTCAGAGCTATCTTGTTGGAAAGCTTCTTCATCAATAGATGATTTTTCACCACATGGTAGGTCATAAAAGCTATCCGGATGACCTTTTAAAACAACAAGCCAATTAGGATTGGAACCATCATTAACATAGAATATTTGTTGTGCTTGAGATGCAAGCACAAATGGTTCATCTGTATATAATTTTCGAGCTGTATTAACACTAACAAAACCATACTTATCGTTCTTCACACCTCTTCCAATCACATGAACATCCCACCAATCACATTTAAATAACACAATCCGTTTTTCATTCAAATATTGAAGTTCAATTATTTCATTAAGAACTCCATAATAATCTATATTTTTATCCTCCACCATTCCTTTTACCAAAACACCACTATTTTGCTTTACCCTTTTTCCTTCAAGTTGCTTAGTGTGAAACCTAAAACCATTTATGATATAGCCTGAAAACCTTTGTATACCAGAAAAAGGACCACGAGACAAAGATAATAGATCTTCATTTACACATGCACTCTCTTCTTTATACAATTGTACAACCTATTAAAAAGAAGACAAGAAGAAATAGTAAGAATTAAATGTCAAAATGCGCAGAAATAAAATTTCACAAAAGGAAACCTTACTCGATGATGAAACCATTCAAGAAAATCCTCTTGATACATGCCTTGCTCATGTTCACTGCAAACAATTTGAAAAAATAAAGTAAGAACCAACAATGAAAAAACAGTACATTAAAAAAAGAAAAAAAAAAAAACTAAGCACCAAATAAAAAAATGAACAAGGAAACTATCATACCGTAAAAAAGGTTGCACTTCTTCACAATTTTTCAACACATAAAGATGGGCTTGTTTCCATTCATTATTTTCAATCGACCTACACTTATCCCTTGTTAAAGGATATCCACACTGATGAAATATAGATAACCCTTTGCCTGAATCAACATTACTACCTTCAAAATTTCTTCCCAACTTATCAAGCTGAGTTTCAATACAATTTAAATATCTCGAGCAAAATATTAGACTTTCTTCCACAATGTACCCATGCGAATAGAACCTTCTGTGCGACTTTTATTACGAACGAGGCGCTTCAATTTTCCTAAGAACCTATACAAATGTTTCTTTAGCTAATTAATAACTTATTATAACCACATACATATAATCATAAAATAGATATATGAAATAATGAAAACAAAATATTACCTCTCAATAGGATACATCCATCGATATTGTACAGGTCCTGCAATTTTTGCTTGATTGCAAGGTGAGTGATTAAGTGCACCATAACATCAAAAAATGCTAGTGGAAAGATTCTTTCTAATTTGCACAAGGTTATTACAATTTGAGATTCAAGGCACTCCAATGCTTCTTTTTTCAACACTTTTGAGCATAACTCTCTAAAAAACAGGCTCAACTCAGTTATAGCATCATACACATTATTAGGTACAATTCCACGCATTGCCATAGGAAGAAGTTGTTCTAAAAGAATATGGGAATCATGGCTCTTGAGACCATTTATCTTGTACTCAACACTCACACATCGTGAGATGTTAGATGAATATCCATCAGGAACCTTTACGCTTTTTAAAAACTTGCATATTTTAGTCTTTTCCTCTGAAGATAAAGTGTAACATGCTGCTGAATAAAACCACTTCTCATCCTTTTGAGTTGGATGCAAATCCTTCCTTATACCCATTTCCTTCAAATCACGACGAGCATTCAAGTTGTCTTTGGTTTTCCCCTCAATATCTAACAATGTACCTATGATATTGTCACATATTTTTTTCAATGTGCATGACATCCAAATTGTGACGTAATAAGTTCTTTTTCCAATATGGCAATTTAAAAAAAATGCTTTTCTTCCTCCAATTTGCTTTGTTTTGATTTTTATCATTTATACGCTTCTTTTTAGCCTTACCAAATGTAACAGGTTGAAGCATTTGTAATTGGTTCAACACATCATCTCCAGACATCTTCTTGGGAGCAGACCTTTTCTCTAATTTTCCATCAAAGGAAGACTTGTTCTCTCGCCATTTATGATTCATAGGTAAAAATCGACGAGCCCCCATGTAAGAAAACTTACGACCATATTTAAGTCGAGTAGATGGGGTCTCCTCATTGCATGAAGGACAAGCCATTGCTCCTTTAGTACTCCACCCTGACAAATTAGCATATGCAGGAAAATCATTAATTGTCCATAAAAGTGCAGCACGCATGCAAAAGTTTTCCTTCTTTGAAGCATCAAAAGTCTCAACTCCATAATGTCATAATTCCTGTAATTCCTGTATTAAAGGTTGCAAGTACACATCAATGTCATTCCCAGGAGCTTTAGGCCCAGGTATTAACAATGATAGCAAACAATAGGGTTGCTTTATACATATCCAAGGAGGTAAATTATATACATTAACAATTACTGGCCAAGTGCTATACGAAACACTCATATTACCAAAAGGGTTGATTCCATCAGATGGTAGCCCAAGTCTAACATTACAAGGCTCTCTAGAAAATCCTGGATGTAAAATATCAAAAGATTTCCATGCATTAGAGTCAGATGGATGTCTTAGAATGCCATCTTGTGGACGCTCCTCATGATGCCATCTCATATCACGGATTGTTTTTGATGACATAAATAGTCTTTGTAATCTTTGTTTTAATGGAAAATAACGTAACACTTTCCTAGGAATCTTCTTGCCACTCTTGTTAGGATTAATCGCATTCTTCTCAACTGATTTCCATCTAGATTCACCACAAATCAAACAATTTTCATCATTTGCATTGTCCTTCCAGAAAAGAACACAATCATTCTCACAAGCATCTATTTTTTCATAGTGAAGACCCAGATCTCTTATAAGCTTTCTTGCGTCACAAAAAGATTTTGGTAAATTTTCACCACGCGGAAGTGCCTTTTTAAGCAATTGCATTATGCAGTCAACTGCTTTATCACTTATTCCATAAAGACATTTAATCTGAAATAATTCCACAATAAATGACAACTTTGAGAACTCATCACAACCAGGATAAAGTTGTTGTTGGGCATCTTCTAATAGCTTAAGAAATTTAAAGGCTTCTTTATTTGGAACCAATGGTGAAGCATCAGGTTCAACATTATTAGGATTGTTAGGCTCAATAGTGTCTTGCACACAAACATCTTGCATTATAACATCCATTAGGTTAGGTCCAGTTGCATCATGAATCATCCAATTATATCATCTTTTTCTTTTGTTTTTAAGTCATTAGGGACATGTTTCTTTTTAGCGATGAATTCACCATGATATAACCAACGAGTATATCCTTTGACTATTCCATGCATTAACAAGTGACCATGTACTTCATCTTTTGTTTTGTGCAAAACATTATTACACTTCATACAAGGGCATGGGATAACACCACCTAAGTTTGTGTGACTAAAAGCAAAGTCAAGAAAATTCTGAACTCCTGTCCTATACTCATTACACAATCTATCTGTACATTGCATCCATTGTTTGTCCATTGCAATCCTGTTTAAGTATTAATATATAATAATTAAAAAATGAAATAACTACTTGATCCAAATAAACTAAATGAAAAATAACTAATGTAAAAAATAGACAGTAATTTAGAAGTCATCCACTCAAATCTACGTTCTACAATGAAGATTATCAACATATATAATATATATTGTTTTGTTTATAGATGAATGCTAGTATGTCCATATATAACTAAATGTTTGATTGATAGAAAGGAAAACATGTACCTGAATAAGAAGAGACTTCTGTTTTGCTAATTATTATCCATTCCAAAATCAAGAGAAAATGTCAAGTAACAATGTATCATATTACCGATATCTTAAAAAAATATTGCAAGAAGCAAGAGATGGACTTCACCTGCCAATCATTTGGTTTGTCATCTCATGTCAGTTTTCAATAGAAATTGGGGAAGGAGACAAGAAAAGGCAGACCATCAAGGATTGATCACATATTCTAAGTCTTTAATTATCTCAAAATTATCAAATGATCCACAACCATGAAATAGTGAATAAATAAGGTGTAGAATCAAGCTCCTACATTTTCTAAAATCAAAATACAAGTTAACTAACTTCTGTTTTTATTTTTTATTTTAATACAATTATCTTATAAAAGATATAGAGTTAATTTTCTCCTATCTTTGATCATGTTAGTTTCTTCCTTCTTATAAAAAAAAAATAAAAAAAAAAAAAAAATCTTATCCCCTAAGAGATGAGTAATTACAATAAAAGCAAACAGCAAAAAAAAAAAAAAAAAAATGTGATTTCTACAACTGAAAAGACCTCCGGAAGCTTTTTACGAAATTCATAAATGCTGCAAAACATATTCTACTTATACTATACAGGTTAGCTCAGTCAGACCACTGTTTTATCATCCAAAAACCAGAGAGTCAGTCAACATATAAGTAACACTCATGTCTGTCTTCCACCTGCCCCTAGCCATTATAATGCCCATGGTCCACACTAGCAAATTTTTGTCGGTTGAAATTTGAAGAAATAGCTAGATTTCCTTATTGCATATCGTTTTATTTTTGTTTCATGTTTGTAGGCTGGGCAAACCATCAAAACATTAAGCTCCTTTGTATGAATTTGTTCTAAAAATTTCCAAATAGACAAAAAGATTATAAATGTGAATTAATTCAATTAGAATAATGAATAATGTGATAATAAATAAATAATCACTGAATTTGTTCTAAAGTCATCAGACTCTACTAATTTTTATATATTTTTTTGGACACTTTCTACAAACAGATGATGAGCTTGTTATTAAATACAAAATTAAAAAATCAGAAAACAAAACAAAATTCACCAATATAAAGATAATGCAAAAAGATGATTGTTATTAACTAACCATTTTTCTTGAAATCAACTATTCAGATAAGAAACACTAGAAAATAAAAACCTCAATGATGTTGTATTGGTTCCAAAAAAAAAAAAACTAACCTTTGAAGTCTGAATATTGTCTGGGAACTCTTCTGATAGTTGTAATTGTTTGCCGCCCCCTTGTTCTTGATTGCCCCAGGTTTATGATAAAATAAAAAACTTCAAATAAAACCCTAAAAAAAAAAAAAAAAGCGCCATTGAAAAGATACAGAAGGATAAAAGTGCCGCCAGTTTTACTTTTACAATTTGGGAAAATATTTACTCTTTATCCTATTTAATTGTAAATATATTTTATTTATTTTAATTATTTTAGATAACTGTGTCAAATAAATAATAATAAAAGCTTTGTATTTATTTAATTAAATTCTTAAATAGCCACCTCTAAACCAGTTATAATCTCAATTAAACAATAATGCTACGGACACAAGTATTTTTATACCGAAATTTTGTACCAGCCTACGTGTCCCGTGATTCACACCAACAAACCAAACACATTTCACGTTATTAAATTTTTTTCTAGTGAACGGTCGTTCATCAAATATGGATGATCGTTCACTTAATAAATGGAACCCCGTCCATATAATATGGACGGGAGTCCATGTAAGTGAACAGTCGTCCATATTTGATAAACGGTCATTCACTAGAAAAAAATTTAATAACGTGAAACATGTTTGATTTGTTGGTATAAATTACAGGACACGTAGGCCAGTATAAGATTTTGGTATAAAAATACCAGTGTCCGTATATATATATCAAATACAGTGATTTAATTGAGCATTATATATATATAATGCCGAGTTTCTGATTTTCAATCTGGTGTGAGTGTTGGTTACAAGGGACTGGTTTGTGAGGTGATTATGGTTGTCAAAAGCAACAAGAGCAGGTAGTTCATTTACTGAAACGGGGTCTGATGGGATGGGTAAAGACCTGGTCAGGGTAAGGCTAGTTGAGGGTAAATTACTGGTTTTGGATCTGGTGAGCATATGATGTGTATTAGTGGTCAGAGAGTGGTTAGTAGACTGATTATGAGGGGCTGATGAAAAAGACTCAGGTGCATAGGTAGGAATTTCAGATTGAAGACACTGTGATGGAGTTAAGCCAACAACAAGAGAGTGATCAGTGTGTTTTTGAGCTAATTGTGTAAAATTTGAAGGTATAAAAGGTTTTTGAATTGTGGAATTAGGAAGATGATAGCAAGATAGATCTATTTCTAATGGAAATGTATATGGAGTAGAAGATGGAATGGAAGCAGGTAATGAGGAAGTATAAGTATCAGGGTTGTTAGATGGAGATTTTGAAGTTGAGGTACTGATTCTAGAGGATGGTTTAGGAATAGATGGACTATGTATAGATTTATTAATGTCTTGAAATAAGGAACTAGGAGTTGATTTGTTAGTAGTGAGAGAAGGATTAGGAACCGAACAGTCCACTGGAGAGGAGACTTTGCTGGTTATACCATTAGAAAAGGGAATAGAAACAAAAGGGAAACAAGTAGAAGAACTATGAGGGACTGCTGCTTTGAGTGAAGGAGAACAGGAACTGGACAAATGTTGACTAAAACCAGTAGCAAAAGGGAACTCTTGTTCATTGAATTGAACATTAGGAGTAATGACAGTTTTTCCCTCTAAACTAAGACATTTGTACCCCGTATGACTTAAACTATAACCCAGGAAAACACATTTAGAAGAATGAAAATTCAACTTGTGTTTATGAAAATCTCTCAAGAATGGAAAACAGGCATAACCAAAAATTTTTAACTCAGAATAAACAGGAAACCTACTGTAAAGAACCTGATATGGTGATACAAAATCCAAAATTGAGCTAGGCATTCTATTAATAAGAAATACAGCAGTATCAAATGCACACCACCAAAAATGTAAAGGCATAGATGCATGGGCTAGTAAGGTTAGACCTGTTTCGGCTATATGTCTATGCTTCCTTTCATTTCTCCCATTTTGTTGGTGTAAATAGGCACAAGAATGCCTAAGCTGGATCCCAACAGTGGTAAGATAAGGAATTAGACCCCTAAACTCTCCTCCTTGGTCAGACTGTAAGATTTTAAGTTTATAACCAAGTTGTCTCTCAATTAGATGGTGAAATTTGATGAAAATGGACTGAACTTCAGCCTTGGTTCTTAAGGGGAACATGCAGGTGAACCTACTGAAATCATCAATGAAATGAATGTAATATTTGAAGCCTTCTAAGGAAGTTACTGGTGCTGGTCCCCAAATGTCACTATGAACTATTTCAAGTGGCTGTGAAGCTCTAGAGGTTGAACTAGGAAAGTGATTTCTATGTAGTTTTCCTAATTTACATGCATCACAAAAAGCTAATGAGGAGACTGGTTCTGAAGGTCTTGGATGAATGTTAGGTAAGATTTTGCTTAATACATCAGCATATGGGTGGCCTAAACGATTATGCCAAAGGGACAGTTCATTTTTCCCAGTATTACTAGCCTGAAAAACTATAGAATGATTTGTTATAGGGTTATAGTGGTATGTGTCATTATCTTTCAACATAGATGTAGAATTTGCATCAACATCAACCATAGAAGTAATATGCAAAACGGAATCAGAATTTTCATTATCATTCAACATAGAAGCAGGATTTGCATTAACATTAAGCATAGAATTTTCATTATCTTTCAACATAGATGTAGAATTTGCATCAGCATCAACCACAGAAGTAATATGCAAAACAGAATCAGAATCAGTTTTGTTCAGACTAGAATCATTATTATCAAAAAGTCTGCCAGAACTATCAACCAAGTCAGAAATAGCAGCAGTAGAAACAAACATACCAGACTTAGAATTAACAGGATGTAAATTAACAGGATATAAACCAGAGTGTTCCAAACATTGAGTTTTATTAATGAAATCAGGAGTACAATCGGTTGCATATGAGATAGGACTTTGAGTGCTACAAAGTAATTGTGGATCTTGCATCCTATGATTGTTATTAACAACAGCATTCATGGGACTACTAATCAGTATATTACACTTGGCAGTTTCATCTTGAAAGGTATTCAGAGAACTAATAGACTGGGGCAACCTATGACTATACTGATTATCAGTACCTACTGACTTATTTGAAGACAAAGTATTACAAAACCTAGAACTCAAAGCAGCTGACTTTTCTAGACCACCAGAAGGGTAACCAGAGGAGAAGCAAGAAGGTATGTGCAATTGGTATAGACCAGCCTTAAGTCCTCCCTGCAATAACACTGCCTTGGTAGCCTTGTCCTTAACAACACAACAATCAGAGTCAAATTCCATAGTTACTTGATTGTCTTTAGTGAATCTAGAAATACTAAGGAGATTTTTAGTTATTTTAGGAACACACAACACATTGCGCAAATGTAAACACTTAGAATGAAATGAATTGGGAAATAAAGTGGAACCTATATGAGATATATGAAGAGACTCACCGTTACCAACTTGTAGTTGCTCAACTCCATCATAAGGTCTGCTGGAAATTAGTTGAGTAGGATCAGGAGTGACATGGTCGGTAGCCCCTGAATCCATGTACCAGGCTGGATCAACAGGAGCAGGAACTGGGACAGTCATGTGTGTTTGAGGATAATGGTTTGAGGAAGGTACGTGGTTAGACACAAGTAAAGCTTGGTTATGAGCATTTTGGTAGGAACTTTGCTGACTAGGAACATGAAACCCTTGCTGTTGATGAGTAAAAAATGGTTTGCCTTGCAAATTAGTGTGCTGTTGTTGACTGTGTAAGTTGGAATTTATAGTTGAGTGAGATGGTGAATCATAAGATCCATTAGTGGGACCAATAACATGCTGACTTCCAGTATGAGGACTATATGGTGCCGAGTATATGGCAGTCTTTCTTGATTTCCAAACTGAGGTCTATAAAATCCATTGTGAAAAGTTGGACCAGAACCACCTTGTCCTGACATGTTACTTTGAGGAGGTACACCAGTGTAAGTGGAGTTGTAGCGGTGATAACAGTGAGCCGCTGTATGGCCAATTTTGCTACAAACTTGACAAATAGGCTTTGTAACGCCCCACTTGAGGTACGCAGTTATTGTTTCTTCTTTTGCTCTTATTTGAGTTGGGTTTTTGGTAATATTGTTTGATTGAGTGTTGTGTTGAGTACTTGCCCTGAAATTGGTTGAAAATAGAAGAAGTTTAGTGTTTCAGTCTTCGCCGGGGCGACGAAGAATCTTCGCCGCGGCGAAGAGGTGTTGAATCCACGGGGAAGCTGCTGGACAGTTTCGCCGCGGCGACAGAAGTTTCCTCACCACGGCGACAGGCCGATTAAAATGTTTGTTAAGTTTTAGATATTTTCTTCCCTAAGGGCTATTTGACCATTCTACCCCCAATTAGCATGAAAAGTGGGGAGTAAAATGTAAGGAAATTTCATGGAGAATATGTTGATATGGGGGTGTGTTTGTAATGAATCAAAGGATATAGATAGAATTCCCAAAGAAGAGTAAGGGCAAAATGGGAATGCTTGGGTATAAATTTCATTAAAAGGAATTAAGAGTTAGCAAACCCTTCATTCTTCTTCTCAAACGCAACTCTCCTCTCTTGCTTCCTCTCAACTTCTCTTTCTTTTGATCAAGGAGTTTCAAAGGGCTTTTGGAGTGATTTGGGGTAGAAAATCAACCTAAGGCTTCCAAAGGTAAGGATTCCTACTTTGATTGTGAAACTTTGTGAGTTTTAGTATATATTGAAGTTTGAGGGTTTTTGTTCTTTTGGTTAAGAGTAGAGAAAAAGTCAAGCAAACCAAGTGAAAGGAAGAGTTGGTGAAGTCTCTCCATAACAAGGTAAGTAAATCCCAACCCAAGTTGAGATTTAAGAATTTTCTTGATTAGGGTTTTGATAGAAATGATGTATGTATGTGATATACATGTGATATGCCATGTATGGAGGCTTAAATAGAGATTTCTAGTGCTTTGTGATTGTTTATACCTTTCAAATATAAGAAATGAGTTGTGGGTTGGAAATGTAGTTTGAGATGGAATTGAAGGGATATTGTGGAACCCTTTTTGGAAGTGTCTTTCTTTGGCAGGTTTTGTGGCTATGTGAGGGGGTTTCTCCCCATTTTGGATGGTTAGAGAAAGATTTAGAATCATTGTTATAGTAGAGTTTTATGATGCACTTGAGTTGTTTGATGAAATGCCTAGTAGAGGTTTGAGTATGAGTAGTGAACCTTAATTCTTGCAACATTGCATATTGGCATTTCATAAGTGCATTAGTGGAAAGGAACCATCCATAGGCACTAATTGTGCATTGAAAATTGACCTAAGAAAGAGTAGGAAACTTTGTGTATGCAATTACTCTATGAGTAGAGAACTTGGTGGATGCAACTACTTTAAGGGTAGAGAGAATGAAAAATGCTAGAATAGAGTGATTTAGAAGAGTATTAGAGATGGGTTGATGCTTTGTGATCATCACCCGACAGTTATGGGAGTCGGGTTGATGCTTTGTGATCACCACCCGAATAGCCCTTAGAGATGGGTCGATGCTTTGTGATCGTCACCCAATAAGTAGTAGAAACGGGTGGATGCTTTGTGATCCCCACCCGGTTAGTCATTAGAGAAAGGAGTGATGCTTTGTGATCATCATCCGACATTTATTAGAGGTGGGTTGATGCTTTGTGATCGTCACCCGACAGTGATTAGAGACGGGTTAATGCTTAGTGATCGTTACGCGAAAGTCATGAGGAACGGGTAGGTGCTAGGTGGTCTCTACCCGATTGTTACGAAAACCGAGTAGGTGCTTCGTGATCCCGACTCGGTAGTCACTAAGAACGGGATGGTGCTATATGAACGCCATCCGGCCGTACCTCCGGTAAGATGAGGCCATGACGTTTAGTAGGAACAGAAATAGTATAAGGAAAGAATTAAGTGTATTACATACGGGGACAGACAGATAGAGGGTTTTACTTACTGAGCATTATTTTGTGCTCACCCCATTATTTTCCTTTGTGGATGCAGGATCTAGGTGTTGATGCAGTCGGAGGGGCGTCGGCAAGCGAGGAGCAATAGCTACGCTGTTTCCCCTATTTTGTCTTTTAAAATGGCATTTTTGTAAATGACGTTCTTGTGTATAAAAGACATATGACTTATAATGAAAAGAAAGTTTTGGGCCCAATTTTCTATTATTATTATGCATGCATTATACTAGTTTTCAGCAGTTGTTACAGGCTTGCCTCTGCCATTGTTTCTTCCTCTGCCTCTCCCAAATACAGGTCTGTATGAAGAGTAATAATGACTTGAATTTCCACCAAAATTTCTAAAGTTTGATCCAGGATCATTCGAACTAAACTGAGGATAACTCTGAGAACCTATAGGAGGATGAGGTAAGCCTTGCAGTTGAGGCTGACTATGTGTGACCAAACTAGAAGTATCAGTAGGTGCAGAGGAAACCTTAGCATTGATAGGTAACGAATTTTGACCAGGTAAACCATTTGAATTCTCAAGCAACATTAACCAAACCTCCATGAAACTCTATAGAGTTAAACCTATCAAGCCGCAGCTCATATTTTTGCAACAAAAACTGAGCCTCTTGCAAAGTGATCGGATCAACCTTAGACTCTACCCTGGAGGTCGATTGACAACAACAGTGTCAAATTCTGGACCTAAACCATCTAAAATATGTTGAAGAAGATCTTCATCTGAGACCACTTGACCACTCGCAGACAGGCTTTCAGCATGCCTTTCATTTTCTTAACATACTCATGAATATTCAAATTGCCTTTTTGAGTTATATGAAGCAAATTCTTCAAATGTAAGGCTCTGGCCTTTGACTTAGTTACAAACTCAGCTTCTAGCTTAAACCATACTTCAGACGCAAACTGACATTTTGCAACAAGAGTGAACATGCACTCAGAAATTGAGGCGAGAAGCCAAGTGACAAGGAACTTGTCAGTTCATTTCCAGTTTACATAAGCTAGATTCAGCTTTTCTTTAGCTAGGGTTTCAGATTCTTTATTATCACTCAACTCAATTGAACAAGAAACGGAGCTAATAAAGGAGCTGGACAGGGAATTAAACCTGTCAAATGTTCTTCGAGTTCATGAGCTCCTACAGCGAAGAGGACTTGCGATTGCCAGAATCGGTAGTTATCAGTGTAGCTATCTCTCGTCAGTTTGGGAGTAACAACCTGAAGGCTTGACGAAAAAATTGAGAGCTGAGGACTAGCTGAAACATTTTGCGTTTTCTCCATTGAAGCTGAGAAGAAAGAACAAAATCAATTGCTCAGATCGTTGCCGTCGACGCTTGTCTCAGGCTCTGATACCATGAAGCGAAAAACTAAAGAAAGAAATTGAAGAAATCGTGAACCTTTTTTCTCATTAATTTGAGAGAGACACATTTGTTTATATATAAAGAAAGAGAGAAGACACTGAGAGTAAACCCAGCTCAATGACAAACTAAAGAGTAAAGTTTTTCTTCTCAAAACGACGTCATTCTCTCTTTTGTGGAGTTGCGATTTCTGCCTACCGCCTGTTTTGATCGGCTAACAATCATCAATATCTCATCATTATCATTTATAATGTTTTTCATTTTTACTATTAACATAAAAAATCAATATTCCTAATTAATTAAATAAACAAAGAAAAAAACGTATCTTTATACTTAGACTAATAAATAATCGAATAAAGACTTTGAATTAATTAAATTTTAATTTATAATAAACTAATTAAGAAATAAAATATTTAAGGATATTTTCATCTTTTTAATCAATTATTAACAGAAAGTATTAACAGAACCTAATGAATGGTGGAAAAGTGTCATCTTGAAACTTGATAGGTGGAAAAGGGTTGTTTCATCAAACCTTGGGTGGGAAAATATCGTTCTCCTGATTTTAAAGTATAGATTAAGTCATTAATTTAAGTTAAAAATCCCATCACATATCTAATATATAGAAATGAATTGTTATGAGTCAAAGCGCTTGTTAACTATTTAAAAAACCAATCTATTAGGTGATGTTGTTAAGTGTTAACCATTCATTAATTTATAAGTTCAACACACAACTCATTTCTATCCTAACCTCATAATTGAGGTTGTTTCTTGTTAAAAGTCTAATTTAAAGAATTTAATTCTTGGACCTACATATAGGTTGGCGTTCGTGGACCGTAGGGATGTAATTAATATACCTTTAATGGTGGAGAATCATAGAGAGCAAGGTAGATCGTGTTGAGAAGAACATGTAAGCTACTTCCATTAAGGGTCATGGCTCCTACTGGATCCAACTCTTCTCTTTCTTTGTGAGAGTCATCCAAATCTTTAACCTTCTTGCACATAAAGTAACTTTTGATAACATCTCAACAATTATCCTAACACTTAGATGGATACGATCAGTGGGTATGATTTTAAAGTATAGATTAAGTCATTAATTTAAGTTAAAAATCACATCACATAACTAATATATATAAATGTATTGTTATGAGTCAAAGTGCTTGTTAACTATTTAAATGTATTTCAACACCCAACTCATTTCTATCCGATGTAAGACTGCAACAGTATATATAATTAAGCATCGGAACCAACAATGAATACACCTTTATTCTATACTAGTGAATTGCTTTTGTCTAAAATCTAAAGAGATCTAAATGCATAATAATTTTTTTAGAATTTTCTATGTGTAATAATAGACTTAAAGTTTGTCATTTTACAAAGCGTAAACGATATGTTCCCACTCAAGGTTTGGCGAATCTAAGAGTTTCCACCATTGGTTTTTTACATTCTAGATTCCCACTTTTAAATTAACATTGTTAGGATTTGACACAGTATATAATATGTTATTACGAAAATGCCCTTAAACTTTTCCTTTGGATTGTGGCAACTAGATATCAAAAACCTCCCTAAAAGATGGAAGCTTGTCCATGGCACGCTACGAGCTGGGCAAACCCCAACCACCACAATCGGCACCATAGATCGGCCAAAGCCACGGTAGCAACGGTGCGAAGTAGACTAGGAGCGGCACCCCTAACCCTCGCCTGACTGTCGCCCACTAGGTTGACCAGATTGCGCAATATCTACAACTTTTCCTCTCACCCACCACCACTCCTAGGCCATTTCTGGCCAATTCCGTCATCAACAAGCTCTCCTGTCACCACCATTAGAACCCCCACGCCACAATCACCAAAACCCCTCACACTCCCACCTCAATGCACCTACAAATCGTCAGCCGATAACCCCTACAACCTCGTGCGATTCTCCAGGTTTACAGCCAGATTCCGATTGGTTTTAACACTAGAAATACCCGCTCTCACAACCATTCGAACCGCTATCCTCTACTCAACAAAACTCACATCTCCACTGGCCTCCCCCACTCGTCGTTTGCCATCCACGAGTTGCCAAGTCTCATTTCTATATCATGGGTGTGATTGTCATATTTCAAACTTGAGATACGGAGGGTGCTTGTGTGAGAAATTTGAGATGTAGAGGGTTATTTTGAAATTTTTATTTTTATTTCAAATTCATTACCGTATAAATGACAATTTATCCTTTAACTATTATATTAAACTATTTTCTGTTAATTTAAGGGTGGAAATATGAAATTTGTTAAATCAAGGGTGGGAACTTACAAATTTGCCAATCCTTGGATGAGAACATGTCACTTACTCTTTTACAAATGAGAATAAACATTACTGCCGTATTATTTTGATGCATATAACCTTGTTAAGCATATATTTTTCATGTTTTTACATGATAAAAATATTTGTAGATAGATAAATAAACAATTAACTTTTTTACCCATTTTATTTAGATGATTTTATCTAGTACAATAAATAACGATGCATAATTAATGTCAGGCCTGTACTTGTATCATAAGAGATTCAATGGGATCTTTGAAGATGATTTTTTTATTATTGTGTCAGAAAACTTCAACCAAACAACTACCAAGCTTAAATTCTAGAGCCCTCTTTGCTTTACACATATTTGTATGTATTTTCTCAACATGTATTTAATGTTCGAGGTAGAGGAGCGGTAGAAATATTCTTCTTTTACACATTTTTGTTCACTCTTTCACTTATCATTTAACACGTATACAAGAGACAAAAGAAAAGAAGTAATAAATGTTCCCCTTTTTTTCTTTTCTTTTTATCTTTGGTCTGTATTGGGATTTACTCTCTCGGGAATTTTTGTATAGTGCTAAATGGCTTGACACATAACACAAATCCATGCTTCATGATTTAATGTAACTTTCTTTCAACAATAAGGAAAGAGAAATTTTTGCATTAGAGGCAGAGTGTTGCTAATAAGAAAAGTAGACTGATTTTCTCTCCCATTTTTTCTCATTTTCTAATCTGCCAAACACGCTCTAACTTTCTTTCTTTTTAACAAATATCTCCGATGAACATCTAATCATCTTCAATCAGGCTATTAAAGAGTCGTATGAGATCTTTTATTCTATATTATCCAATGTAACTAAGCATATGAAAATAGTACGGGAAACTTCAATTAGGAGTAAAGTTACACAAAGAAATTAATCATAGCTAGAAACTATTTAATGCAAATTGATGGGTCAATATCATTCACATGTTTACCTTATCATATGCATTAATTTGCTCCATTTATCTTTAATTTTAAATCAATCCAATTATGTATTGACACATAAATTTGTATAAACGAGATTGTATAAAAAAATTGTATATATTCTTCAATTAGTACAAAAATACCTTCTTTTATTCTAGGCTATTGACTTCTTTTCTTCTTGCTTTTTCTCCTTTTTGGGTAAAATAAGTACATCATTACACTGCTTCAAAGTAATATTAAGAAACTTATTATAGCTACAAAAAATTAAAAAATTAAAAATTATCTAGATTTTTGAAAGAGTTGATTAGCAATTTGATCTCATAGTTGTTATATGAATACTTCATGTGAGGGTAAACCACATTTTTCCATCCAAAAAGTTTCAAAATATCATACTTATCCTTACAGTTGGATGGATAGGATTGGAAAGTATAGTTTAAGTCATTAATTCAAATTAAAAGATCACATTACATATCTAATATATATAAAGATATTGTCATGAGTCATTCATTAATTAATAAGCTCAACAACTTATTTCTATCCAATGTAATATATATAAAGATATTGTTACGAGTCATTCATTAATTAATAAGCTCAACAACTTATTTCTATCCAATGTAAGACCGTAATATTATATATAATTAAGCATCGGAAAAGATAATGAATACACCTTTATTCTACACTAGTGAATTGCTTTTGTCTAAAATCTAAAGTGATCTAAATGCATAAGAATTTTTTAAGAGTTTTCTGTGTATAATAATAGACTTATGTTTGTCATTTTACAAATGAGAATAAACATCACTATAATATTTGTTATGGGTAAAATTACACTGACATCAGCACCACCAATCATAATGACTTGTCAGTTCCATCAATCAAAGTTTAGCAAGAGCTAAAAGACAAAATAATCTTAGCTGTCAAGACCAAATCGACTTAAGAGCTTTTATATCAATCTTATCCCATTTTAATATAAAGATTAAGGAGTGGTCCCCACGTGTCAAGACAACTTGTAAAAATACTCATTACATTGACCTTAAAGATATAAATGGGCACCACTCTTCATGAAAAAGATAGGTCAGACATATGAGAGTTGGGCACACATTCAAGCTTCAACTATTATTTTTTCTTTGTAAACAAAACACTACTCCATTTTTATACGTCTTACAAGTAATATCAAAAAATTTGTAAGAGAATAATGAAATAACAATGGATGTAGGATTCGTTTTAAGCATCCAAACCACTAAAAATATATCTCTTGTCAATCTTTTATTTATGTTTCTTCAAACATATATCACCGTTGTACCATAATCAACTCCCATAATCAATTCACATATAATTTCTAAGATCTTCTTAGCATTTTGCACGTGCGAGGTCGTTGGTGTCAAAATCACACATCAACAGTCGCTAGAAGGAGGGCTCCTGATTCACATCAACTCTTCATGTTTTTCCAGTAAGTCTCAAATTCTTCAGCAAATTCTAGCTTCTTTTCACGTTATCAAATGTGAAAATCTAAGTACAATAAAGTCTAAATCTGGAAATACCATAAACACAAGAGTTGTAGCCCTTTGAGTAAGCTTTCTGATGGTCAAAGAATCATCCAAATCCAAGGTCTATAGCTCAAGTTATTGTCAAAATACTGAAACCTGTTCTAGATCAGAACACTCATATTGCATGGCCAAATCTCTCAGATCGCACGCATTAGAGCTCTCAAATCACGTGGCCAGATTGCTTAGATCGCACACATCAGATCTCTCAGATCGCGTGACTAGATCGCTCAGATCGTATGCATTAGATCACTCAAACCGGGTGCATAAGATCACTTAGACCGAGCGCATAAGATCTCCCAGATTGCTCAGATTTCATGCATCAGATCTCTCTAAGATCGCATGGCTAGATACCTTAGATCACGCGCATCAAATCTCTCAAATCGTGTAGCTAAATCGCTAAAATCACACGTATCAGATCTCTCAAATCGTGCATATCAGAACTCTTAGGTCACACACATCAGATCTCTCAAGTCACTCAGATAGTAAGCATCAGGTCTCTTAGATTGCACGATCAGATCTCTCAGATTGGCAGCTAGATCGCTCATATCTTGTGCATTAGAGCTCTCAAATCGTACGCATTACAGCTCTTAGATCGCGTGCATCAAATCTCTCAGATTGGGCGCTCAGATCTCTCATATCAAATGAAGCTCCTAAGCTATCAAGCTATCAAGCTATCAAGCTCCCAAGCTCTTTAGTTCCCAAACTATCGAGCTCTCAGATCACGCGTTCAAGATCATTCACATCACGCGTTCAAGATCATTCAGATCAAGCTTCCAAGCGAGCAGTTCGTGCTTCTGAGCACCCAGATCACGCTTCCAAGCAACCAGATCGCGTGCTTCTAATCTCCCAGATCATGTTTCCGATTCCCAAGCACCAGATCACGTCTTCTAATCTCCCAGATCATGTTTCCGATCACTCAAATTGCTAAGGTCGTTCAAACCTTATGTTCTCATATCAAGCTCTGCACTTTCTGACCAAACTCCTTGTGTTCTTAGAACAAGCCCCGTGCTTTCTAATCAAACTCCTTGTGTTCTCAGATCGTTCAGTCGAACTCTTTTTGCACATGCTTTCGTCGAACTTCTATTCTGATCAAGCCAACGCTTTTTGATCAAACTTCTTCTAAATCTAACCACGCACTTTCTAATCGAACTCTTTGTGTTCTCAAATCAAGTTCCACCCTTTCTAATTGAAGTCTTTATACTATCTAATCAAGCTCCTTATACTCTTTGATCGAGCTCATAAGCTCGCTCATTTGCTTAAAGTTGTGTGCATCAGATCGTTCTGATCGCTTAGATCGTGAGCACATATCAAGCTCCTTAAGATCTTAGATCACGCGCTCTAGAGCAAGCTCCTCATCTTGAGATCGCGCACTTTGGATCTTTCAGATTGCACGTTTCAAACTCTCAGATCGAGCCCCTATCAAATCACGATCGGCTTCTAGCTCTCAAATCGCAATCAACTCTCAGCTTTGAGATTGCGAACAACCTCAGATCATGTTCTCAACTCTCAGTTCTCATATCGCGATTAGCTATCAGCGTTAGAAAAAACGTGTAGAAAACTTAAAACAGCCCCGAAAGAGTGAATTTGGGCCCAAAAATGAAGCAAATGGGTTTCTCGATTCCCACCACATAGAGCTCGAAACGAGCTTTCCGTTGATATCTTATGGGCTTTAAAACTCCTTCTAAATAAAAAGTTATGGTTGTTTTAAGTTGATATGTTTGTTTAGGACCTCTAAACTGTGCGTTTGGGCTTTTGACGTCAACTCTCTCCAGGAATTCATCTACTAGATATTTTATGTCAATTATCAGATCGTGATCAGCTTCAGATCATAGTCTTAGCTCTCAGCACCTGATCACACCAGGCATAATTCAAGCTCTTTAATTCGAGACTGCAGCCTATAGTGCGACAGCCATTCAAATCAGAGACATGAGTTTTTGAAGCGCGATTACATACTCCAAAAACCGGGGGGCTTCTATTAGGGGTAAAATCACATTGACCTAAGCACCACCAATCGTAATGAGCTGCCAGCCCCATCAATCAAAGTTTAGCATGAATTAAAAGAAAAAATAATCTTAACTGTCATGATCAAACCGACTTAAGAGCATTTATATCAACCATATCCCATTTTAAGATAAGGATTAAAGATTGGTTCCAACGTGTCAAGATAATTTGTAAAAACACTTATTACATTGACCTCAAAGATATAAATAGACACCTCTTTTTCATGAAAAAGAGAGGTTGAGCATATGAGAGTTGGGCACACATTCAAGCTTCAACCATTATTTTTTCTCTGTAAATAATGCATTACTCCATTTTTGTATGCTTTACAGGTAATATCAGAAAAATAGTCAAAGAATAATAAAATAACAGTTGATATAAGATTCGCTTTAAGTATCCAAACTACTATAAAAATCTTTCTTGTCAATCTTTTATTTATGTTTATTCAAATATATATCACCACTGTACCATAATCAATTCACATATAATTTCTAAGATTTTCTTAGTATTTTATATGCGTGAGATTGTTGGTATCAAAATAACACATCAACAGATAATTTGATGCATATAAACTTGTTAAGCGTATATTTTTCATGTTAAAAACATTGGTAGATAGGTAAAGGGAGAACGACATTTTCACACCCAAGGTTTGATGAATTGACACTTTCCCACCCGTCAAGTTTTAAAATGACACTTTCCCACCCTTCGTCAGGTTCTGTTAGTGTTTTATGTTAATATTTGACTAAAAAGGTGAAAATACCCTTAAATAGTTTATTATAAATTAAAATTTAATTAAGTTAAAGTCTTTATTCGATTATTTATTAGTTCAAGTGTAAAGATATTTTTATTTATTTATTTATTTAATTAGGAATATTAATTTTTTATGTTAATTAGGAAAAATGAAAAACATTATAAATTTAATAAATTATTAGATAATAGTGATGAGATATTGATGATATTATAGATAAATATTAAGATCATTTAACTTTAAACAATTTTATAACATTACTCTTTACTTTTTAGGTGGAGCTAACAACTTTTTTTTTTTTTACTTTTTAGCTAATTAAAAATTTATAAAGTTAAAATTTTAAGGGTACTTTCATCTTTTTAATAAAATATTAACAAAAAATATACAAAATCTAACCAGAGTGAGAAAGTGTCATTTTTAAACTTGAAGGGTGAAAAAGGTAATTTCGTCAAACCTTGGTGGGAACATGTCGTTCTCCCATAGGTAAATAAACAATTAATTTTTTTTATCTATTTTATTAAGATGATTTTATCTAGTGCAATAAATGAAGATGCCATGCTTAATGTCGGAACTGTACATGTATCATAAGTGTTTTAGTGGGATATTTGGGCTCCGTTTGGTTCAAAATTTGGGGGTTTTGGAAAAAGTTTTTTGAAAAAAGTTGAATTGGGCGGGTATTACGATGTAGAATTTATAAATTAATAAAATACCCTTTATGTTTGTTTTTTTACAAAATACCCCCTATAATAAAACATTAAAAGTTAACAAAAATACCCCTAACCCACCCCCAAACATCCCCTGCCGGCGACCACCACCGGAGGTGGCCGAAGTCGCCTTATGGGAGCATGACCGGTTGGATCTTGCCGGCCAGATTCAGCCGGTAGTGCGCCATCCTACCAGATTCTGGCCATTTTCCGGTAGTGGTGGCCGGAATCTAGTAAATGTGGATTGTTGGGGTGTTTTTGTAATTTTTAAAAAAATATTTAGGGGTATTTAATTAAATTATCAAATTTAAGGGGTTTAAAAAAAGTTAAATAATATTGGGAATAGTATTCCCAAAAATCTGAGTTTTTGGGTATTTTACTGTTTAACTTTTTTAAGAATACTAAAAGTAGTATTCCCAAAACTGAAACAAATGCAGCCTTGATGATTTTCTTTCACTTTGGCTCCGTTTGGTTCAAAATTTGGGGGTTTTGGAAATTTTTTTTTGAAAAAGTTAAAAAAAAGTTGAATTGGGCGGGTATTACGATGTAGAATTTATAAATTAATAAAATACCCTTTATGTTTGTTTTCTTACAAAATACCCCCTATAATAAAACATTAAAAGTTAACAAAAATACCCCTAACCCACCCTCAAAAACCTCCAGCCGGCGACCACCACCGGAGGTGGCCGAAGTCGCCGTATGGGCGCATGACCAGTTGGATCTTGCCAGTCATGCGTCGCTATGACTTTTTCTGGCCAGATCCACGGTGGATCTGGCCGTATTTGCTCTCAATGACGGCAAATAAATGGTGATCGTTGATCGGCGGCAACATTTGTTAGCCATCGTGGACCAGTGTTACGGCCAAAGATCGGCCGTCAACGGCGATCTTTGGCCTTAGATTTGGCCTTTTGGCCGGATCCACGGTGGATCGGCGGAAAAGGCTGTCGGTCATCTAAGGCGGTCGAGTCCAATAGTCGCCATCCTACAGTTAGCCATTTTTCGGTAGGTGGCGGAATACGGTAAATGTAGATTATTGGGGTGTTTTTATAATTTTTTAAAAAATATTTAGGGGTATTTAATTAAATTATCAAATTTAAGGGGTTTAAATAAAATTGAATAATATTGGGAGTAGTATTCCCAAAAATCTGAATTTTTAGGTATTTTACTGTTTAATTTTTTTGATAATACTAAAAGTAGTATTCTAAACAAACGCAGCCTTTATTATTTATTATTTAGTCAGAAAACTTCAATCAAACAAGCACCCAGCTTAAATTCTTGAGCCCTCTTGTTTTACACGTAGCATTGGACCATTCCACCTTTCAAGCATTTGTTTGTATTTTCTCAACATCTATTTAATGTTCTGAGTAGAGGGGTGGTAGAAGTATTCTTCTTTTACGCTTTTTTCACTCTTTCACTTATCATTTAGCACGTGTACAAGAGTCAAGAGACAAAAGAAAAGAATAAATGCTTCCTTTTTTGTTTTTTTTTTGTTTGGATTTATATGTATCCTCGCATAGTACTAGATGGCTTGACACGTGACACAAATCCATATTTCATGATTTGATGCACAATAATAAGGAAAGAAAAGTTTTTGTATAAGAGGCAGAGTATTGTTAATAAAAAAATTAGATTGATTTTCTCTCCCATTTTTACTCATTTTCTAATCTGCCAAACACGCTCAACTTTCTTTCTTTTTGACAAATATCTCCTATAAGGATCTAATCATCTTCAATTAGGATATTGAAGAGTGGTATGAGATAGATCTTTTATTCGAAATTATCCAATGTAACAAAGCATAAGAAATATTACGGGAAACTTCAATTAGGAGCACAGTTAAAGAAATTAATAATGGAAACAATTTAATGCAAATTGATTGGACAATATCGCATGTTTACCTTATTACCTTCATTAATTTGTTTAATTTATCTTTAATTTTAAATCAATTCAATTATATCATGACACATAAATTTGTATGTTGTTTAAAAAATTTGTACATATACTTCAATTAGTATGATGTTGTATGTGATTTTTCTTTCAAGCTCGAAGAATTGTGATGTTATAGCTCGATCCAAAAGCAGCTCGACTCAACCGATTGTCTGACCTAATATAAGCTCGTTGAGTTGTAGCTCGACCTAACACAAGCTAGTTACGACAATTCCTTACAATTGTTCAACCAGCTCATAGATAACTCGAAATATCGGATATCTCGAAAGGGATCAGATCGACAGTAGTCTTGGCACAATCTCAACACTCAATCATGAAAATATCGGAGTTGCATTTCAAATTTAATTGTAATCCCTTTATTTTCGCTCTTTCCTTTGTACAAAATTGGTATATAAACCTCATTCAATGAGGAGAAAAGGGCTAGCAAATTATTCTAGGATTATTACTGTAAGCTCTCACAATAAATACAAGAACAATGGACGTAGGCTCGAGAGTGCAACTCGCCGAACCACTTTAAAAATTGTCATGTCATTTTCTTTATTGCATTTATTGTTTATCCATTGTTGGTTTCCCGTAATCACATACACATTAATTCTTATCTCGTCAAGGTCGATCAAATCGCGTTGGTTGGTGTATTTTTTCATCAACATTTTGGTGCTACAAGGAGGGCCCTCTGCGAATTTCAGAATTTCTAGCAACCAACCCCAACAACTGAACCACTTGAGGCTCACGATGGTTCGAACCAGATCAATGACCACTATCGTGAGCCACGACAATGTGGAGACCATCCACCAAGAGGTGCATCAAGACGTTGCCGGGTGTCAACCACCAATGTCGTTGACATAGCAGGCCATAAACCAATTGGAGGCAGGGACGTCAAATCCCAAGAATGGCCAATTGGTGGAGATGATCAACCCCTAAGGATATTGATTGACCACGCTTTACAGACATCACTCTGACAAGGTGGACTCAGTAAGCAACAAATCTGGTTCATCGACGCTGAGTACGGCCGACAACCCTGGCACCTTTGAGAGCATTCTACACAAGAAAGAGAGTCCTACAGGCAAACTAACTCTAGGAGGTGACCGGGCAAATAACCCATAGGAGAAGATGAAGATAATGGTCTCCAAAGGGATACCTGACCTACTCGGCGGTATCCCTAACGATAACGTGCCGATTTTAACCCATGCCCAAGATAGGCTTAGTCCTCGCAAGCTCGCGAGACAAGTCATATGTGCCAACCTGGCAATGACCGACTTTCTGGTTATAAACAACATCGCGAGCAATGCATTGATGAGCATGATAGCACCTACCAGCCTAGTCATCATGACTCAACCTCACGCATCAATGCGCATAATGGAGGGGGCTCGTAAGCAATAGATTTGCAAACTCACCTGCTTGAGGTAAGGCTGAACAAAGCCAGCCAAGGCAATCCTCACAATGAAGACTTAGATTGGGTGAAGAAAAGGCTCGATGATATAAGAGCCCACCAGAACAATGTGACGGAGGAGATAGTGAGCTCTTCCTTCACAGAGGAGGTCCACTAGGCTCCACTTCCCCAGGGATTCAGGGCGCCAAAAAGTAAGTTCGATGGGAAAGGAGATCCTAAAGGCCACCTTGATACCTTCAACAACCCAATGGAGCTGCACTAGGTGTATGACTTGGCAAAGTGTCGCTGCTTCGCTAGGGGATGCCAAGAGGTGGTACAAAGGACTCAAGGCGTACTCTAATAGTTCTTGGTAACAATTCTCCTTGTTGCACCTATTGTAACTCCAATTAAGGAGATAGTTTGCAATACTGCTCAGCTACTTGAGCAACATTCATCAGGAAAGAGACGAAACAGTAACCTTGTATTTAACGAGGTTTTAAAATGAGTAGGCAATGGTCACGGATGCATCTGAAGAGTCAATCTAGGCTTTGGTAATTGCAAGCATCAGGCCACAAATAGAGTTGTGAAAAGAGCTCTAAAGTGAAGATCATGTGAGCTTGGTAAAGTTTTATCAGATGGATGCTAAGCATTAGTGAGTGGAAAGCTCACTAGTCACCCTAGCCAAAAGCTCGCCAAGAAGAGCCTCGGACAGATGATAGGATCACCCAACAAATAAGCGGAAGGGCCAAGATTGCAATGATAGAGACCGAAATAGGTCCCAAAAGAGATAGGGAACAGATAACTGCGGGGACAAGCAACCTTGCTTACTATATACAGAATACGCCCTCCTCACGCAAGACAAAGCTCAAATATATGAAGTCTCCCGTGAGGCTAAGAGACTGTTTGCTCCAAAAAGAATAAGGGGGCTTTAAGTAGAAGAGTCCGACAGAAATATTGTTGATACCACCAAGACATTGGGCATAACACCAATGAGTGTCGAGCTTTAAATGACGCTATCGAAGATCTGATTTGAAGGGGTCACTTAAAAGAATTTGTTAAGGAGGCAATAGCTCTCGAAAGTACTAGCAAGGAGAATAACTAAATCTAGCAAGCCCCAGCCAATGCCAACAACAAAGTCCTTGTAGGCATGATCTGTGGGGGGGTCCTAACATTATAGGGAGCTCAAGGCGTTCTTGTGAGCAATATGCTTGAGAGGCAAGAATAGACTCGGTCCCCCGAGTAATGAGTTGTGAATAGAAGCCATCGAAACAGCCTAAACAAGAGAGCGAGATGATAGGATTCACTGTGGAAGAGTGTGAAGAATCTCCCTGCCATAATCATGATGCAATTATAATCATAGCCAGGATCGGCAATGCCAGAATACTAAGGATGATGGTCAATAATTGTAGTGCAGCGAACATCATCTTCTTGGGAGCTTTTTGAGAAATGAGGTTCACAGAGAGAGACTTGAGGGCATGCCTATCATCGCTCTATGGATTAACCGAGGATAGCCTAGTCCCCAAGGGAATGATCAATCTGCCTGTGACCTTGGGGGCAGAACCTAAAATCAAGACGATGATGGCAGAATTCTTAGTGGTGGAGTGCTCGACCACATATAATGTCATCCTCGAAAGACTGATCCTAGATGATCTGAATGCAGTCACTTCAGTGCGCTGTCAAGCAATGAGGTTCTCGACTCGAGGTAGGGTCGTGACAATCAGAAGCTGTAGGAAAGAATCTCGGGAATGTTACAATCGGGCCATTAATGTTGTATTAAAATGGTCATTCCCGAGAACCATGGTCATTTTAAAGTCCAAGCCAAACCTCGAACCTCAAGATACCATAGATCCTTGTATCCATAAAAAAGAGCCCATAGTAGGGCCAACAATAGAACTACAAGAAATACCTATCAGTGAGGAAGACCCAACTCGCGCGTTAAAAATTGGCAGCAATCTAAACAAAGAAATGGCCAATAGTCTAGCGGGGTTTCTAAAGAGAAACCTTGATGTATTCGAATGGGTACACATGGATATGGTGGGTATCAACCTCGAGGTAATATGCCATAAATTGAATGTCAACCCAGCAACTCAACCAATCAGGCAAAAAAGAAGGTCTATGGATGCAGAACGCTCTAAAGCACTGAAAGATGAAGTTGACAAACTCCTGAACATTAACTTTATCAGGAAAGTGAAATACCTGGACTAGCTCGCCAACCCAGTCCTAGTAAAAAAGTGGAATGGCAAGTGGCAGACTTGCGTCGACTTTGTAGATTTGAATAAAACTTATCCCAAAGACAACTCTTTGATGCACTGGATCGACCAATTAGTAGATACAACAGTAGGGAATGCACTACTCAGCTTCATGGATGCATACTTAGGATACAACTAAATACAAATGTATCAGCCCGATGAAGAACACACCTTATTTATTACTAACCGGGGTATTTACTGTTACAGGGTTATGCCGTTTGTCTTGAAGAATGCTGGGGCGACCTACCAACGTTTGGTGAATAAGATGTTTATCAAGCAAATCAGCAAAACAATGGAGGTATATATAGACAACATGATCATCAAATCAAAGGTTGTTGAAAGCCACGTTGAACACTTGGGGAAAATGTTCGACATCCTCAAAAAATACAAAATGAGGCTCAACCCTCTGAAGTGCATTTTTGGAGTAAGCTCAAGAACATTTCTAGGTTTCCTGGTCAATCAATGAGGTGTTGAAGCCAACCCGGAAAAGATTCAGGCTCTCTTGGACATGAAAAGCCCAACCTACATAAGACAGGATTAGAGCTTGAGAAGGCGTGTGACCGCTCTTAGCAAATTTGTTTCTGAGCCACAGACAAGTGTCTACCATTCTTCAAGGCCTGAAGGGAAGAAAGGGTTTTAAGTGGATAGAGGAGTAAGAGAGAGCATACTAAGAATTGAACAAGCATCTAGGGCATCCTTCTTTGCTATCAAAGCCCGTCCATGGCGAGCCGCTGCTTCTATACTTATCGGTATCTAAGTTTCCAATTAGTGCAGCTTTGGTACGCAAAGAAGGTGGAGTGCAGTAGGCGGTGTATTATGTGAGCAAGAGGTCCGTCAATGCTAAGACCAGATACCTTGAGATGGAGAAGCTCGCCTATACACTTGTCATCGTCACTCGGAACCTACAACCTTATTTTCAAGCACACTCCATACATGTGTTAACGAACTTTCCGTTGAGAAAAATAATGTAGAAGCCTAAGGCTTTGGGCAGATTGATCCAATGGATGATGGAAATGAATCAGCATGATATCAAGTACATCCCAAGAACAGCAATAAAAGGTCAAGCTTTGGCAAACTTCATCTTAGAATTTTCCTATTAGCCCGAGGGAGAATTAAGCTTACCAATGGCAAGCACCTCGGAGCTAAGCGAGTAGCCGAAACTAAATCTTGACAATCTATGGCAGTGGACTTTGTATGTCTATGGGTTCTCAAATAAGAAGGGGACAAGAGCTAGGCTCTTGCTTGAAAGCCCTGAAGGTAACTTGATTAAAGCCACTGTCAGATTTGGGTTTCCTGCCTCCAACAATGAAGCTGAGTACGAGACATTGCTCGTGGGGATATGCCTCGACAAGAAAATGGGGGCAGAGTCCATCAAAATCTACAGCGACTCTTAGCTCGTAGTCCATCAAATTTATGCGGAATATCAAGTGAAGGAGGATAGGATGGTATCCTATCTCCGGCAGGTGCAATCTAAGCTCGAGCAGTTTAAGTCTTTTATTATTCTTCAAATCCCGAGAGAGAAGAATTTAGTGGCCGACGCTCTAGCTCACCTAGCTTCGGCAATGAGCCAAGAGAAGACTGATTCGATAACTGTTAAATTCCTCCCAAGTCCAGGCATCCTCGCTCCACAAGAACCAATTTTAGTAATAGGGCAAAGATACAACTGGACGGATACAATAATTACCTACCTAAAAGATGGAATAGGGTCTGAAGGAAGAAGTGAAGCCAAAACACTTTGAGCAAAGTCAGCTCGATATATGCTCATCAATGACAAGCTGTATAAGCGCGGGTGCAATTCATCGCTCTTGCGGTATGTTGACCATGAAGATGCGGACTATGGTTTGAGAGAGATCCACAAAGGCATCTGTGGGAACCATGCAGGAGGTAGATCACTAGCATACAAGGTGCTTCGTTAGGGCTATTACTAGCCAATAGTCTTTGACGATGCAATAGATTATGTGCACAGGTGCGACAAATGCCCAATATTTTCAGATGTTCTATGAACTCCACCCTAAGAGTTGACTACTTTGACAAGCCCATGGTAATTTGCAATTTGGGGCATCAACCTGATAGGCCTATGCCAGAAGAAAAATAGGCAGTTAAGTTTGCAGTGGTTGTAATGGACTACTTCACAAAGTGGGCAGAAGTCAAGCTGTTAGTTGCCATCACATCGAACAAGCTAAAAGATTTCATCCACAAAAAAATCATTTGTAGGTTCAGAATTCCCTATGCAATAATAACCAACAATGGGAGACAGTTTGACAGTGAAGATTTCAAAACTTTTTGCGAACGGCTTGGTATCAAGAAGAGCTTCATCACTGTTTATTAGCCTCAAGCCAATGGTCAAGTAAAGGCTATGAACAAAGTGATCAAGCACACCATTAAGAAGAATCTCAATGGCATAAAGGGAAGATGGCTTAAGAATCACCCGAGGCCACATGGTCTTATAGAACGATAGTCAGAAGCTTGACAAGAGAAACCCTGTTCTCTCTATCATACGAGTGTGAAGTAATGGCCCCATTTGAAGTAAGGATTAGTTCGTTCTAGAGGGAGGTCTTCAATGAAGAAGTAAATAAAAATTTTCTCTGACTGAGGCTAGACCTGATCGAAGATCATCGAGCCAAGTCTCAACTAAGGCTCACCTCGTACCAACAGCGAGCCAGATGATTTTTCAATTCCAAAGTCAAGAATAGGGATTTTGAAGTGGGTGATGTGGTTGATAATCATATTTTACACTATGATTTTGCATTGAATTTTGATAGGATTTAGGATACTTTTCATACAATTTGGGCCATAATTGCTACCTAATTCTATTAATTTGTCTTTGCAGGCCTAAACGATGATTTTTAGTATAAATAACAGTTTTGAGCATAAATTGTGTAACTTAAGTTTGGAAACTCGGAATGACCTGAATTTAGAAGCTTTGGAAAGCTAAGAAGAAGAGCTACAACTTCCATGTTTCTGGTTTTGCCTAATTCTGACTGGACAAGGGTAAAAACTTGGCTTGAAGTCGTGAAAAGTACGCTGGGAACTGAAGAAAAACGTCTTTGGATGTGCTTCAGTATTTCTGCCATAACTTGAGCTGTAGACCTCGGATTATGCTTATTATTAAACTACCAGAAATATAATTGAAAGGGATACAATTCATATGTTTAACAATTTTCCAGATTCAGACTCTATCATGCTCAAATTTGGCTCGAAATTCTTCGCCGCGGCGAAACCTACATCAGATGTAAAAATAAAACGACGTGTTTTGGCTTGCTAGGGCTTCATCCTTAAGTGAGAGAGGTATAAATTAGAGCAAAAAGGAAGAGAAAAAGTAGCTTGGTTCATCAATTGGGAGGCAGCTCATGGAAGGAGAAGATTATTGAAGATTTGGGCTTCAAATTAGAGAATATTTCTCCATCTTTTGCTTGTTTTGCAATGATGAATCTTGATTCAGTTGGTTTTTGTTATTTTATTTCGTTTTTGAGTATGAACTGAGTTGTTTAGCTAGGCTTTGATGTAACCTTGATACAATGATTCAAATTCATATGAATTGATTTACTTTGAGTTTTAATTTCATGATTGAGTGTTTATCTCTTTGCTTAATGACTTTTGGATGCTTGATCACCATTCAAATGTGTGTTGTTCACAATGAGACTGAGAAGTGATTTGTGATTGTGCCTCTTGGGATAAATACCATAGATTAAGCAAACGCTAGAGATAGGTTTAGCGATCTATGAAATCTAGATAGAATTCCATAAAGCTTAAAAGACTTTGAACTATTAATCTTCATTTTTTTGGGTGCGGAAGCTTAATAAGGATAAGTAGGGAAATGTAGCCTGAGAAGGTATGTTTTACAACTTAGGGAATTTGATTTTCAATCAAGGAATTAGAACTTGGGTAATAGATTCTATGAATTGGGTTAGCGTATCTAGGTGAAATCAACACCCTAGCATTTGTTAGCATTGTTTAATTAGTTAAGTTGTTGGGATTTGCTTTAATTTCATTATCATTCATTTATATTTTGTTAATTTGTATTTAGTTTGTGAATTTTCCATCAATCCAATTTACTGTTCTTCAATTAGGACTTAAACTAGAGAAATCGGTACTTAGTAACACTATCCTCGTGGGAACGATACTCACTCATCACTTTATTACTTTGTGCGACTAGCACACTTGCTATTTATGCATGTTGTAGTTACAACAAATCAGTGGTCCTCATAAAGGTTGTCCAAGGACACAAAACCCAAACTTGGGGGCACTTGGGCCCAAATGCGAAGGTCCATTTAAGATCTCTAAAGAGCTTGCACCAAGAACCTTCTACCTAGAACCCTAGTTAGTAAATACGCGTTTTATACGCGAATTATACGCCCAGCCGTATAATTCACGTATAAAACGCGTTTTAACGTATGTTATAAAAATTGCCGAATTATACGCGTATAATATGAATACCCGTATAATTCGCGAATTATTCGCGTATAATTCGCGTATTATTGCAAAAAAAAAAAAAAAGCCTACTGCTCACCCCAAAACGACGTCGTTTTAGGGGGTTTAATTCAAAATTACGGTATCTCTTCTCTTCTTCATTCTTCTCCTTCCTCCCCGGCTGCGATGGATGACATTTTCAGCTTTTTTTCCTCGGATCTTGACGTTTTCAGCTTTTCTGCAATACTTCTCCTTCCTCAGCTCGGACGGCGAACTGGTTGAGATTTTAACGGGTTTGTGTTTGTGTTTGGGGGAGAAGAATAAATTTGTGGAAGGCGAACTGGTTGAGGGTTTTAACAGGTTTGTGTTTTTGTTTGGGGGAGAAGAATAAGTTTAAAGAAAGGAAAGTATTGGCAGAAAAAATAACCTGTAAAGCAGATGCCATTGTTGGAACTGGAAGAAGCGGTTGGCTTTGTGGGTGAGGACCGTGAGACACCGAGAGATGATTTGATTGAAGAAGAGAGAGGGAGGGGGGTTTTCAAGATGGGTCACGGGTGTTTAATTTGTGTTTGTGGTGGATTTCAACACTCAACACTGTAACTGTAGATTATGTTTTATAATTCTATTGCATAAACAAAATATATATATATATTTTCTATTGGTGGGATAGAACAAGACATGGGGTGGGATAGAACAAGACATAGGCCTGGGAATTTGTTAAGGCAAAGAAAAGATTAACGTTACCATAGGCAAAAGCAAAAGCAAAAGATTTAATTGAAGTCAATGCTGAGATACATTAATAATTAGTCCATAAAAGTATCAAAACTAAGATCAATATTACCGTATTTTTCAAAACGTATTATTGATAATATACCGTATTAAACCCGTTTATACCCGTATCGTATTTTTTCCGTATCCGAATTTTATGACCGAATTTTTATAAACGTATTTTTCACTGTTTGCCGTATTATACCCGTAAAATTCCCGTACCGTTTTTTTGCCGTACCCGTATTTACTAACTAGGCCTAGAACACCTCAATGGTGAAGCCGTACTTCGAGCATGGAAAGCTAAACATTTGTGAAGATATTATCAATAAGTTGCTTGGGTTCCAATAATGATTTCAGTTTCTCATATATCTATTGTAAGGTCATTTATGGCCAAAATATTATCAATAAAAAGAGGTATTATTCATGAACTTTACTTTGTTTGTCATTTTTTGTTTATTTATAAGTTGTTCGTCATTTATTATCTTTTGTTTCAAAAATCACAACCTACACGATTGCATCCAAAAACTCAAAGTCAAGAGTTCGAAAAAAAGGCAGCTTAGCTCGATAAGCCACGCCAAAATCCAACTCATTAAGGGTGAAATTTCTCAAATCGACGAAGTTACATTTGAAAAAATTCAAGTAAAATGTGTCGAAGGAAAATCAGTCATAACCCAACGGCTAAAACTCGAGACGGGCAATCAATCCAAACTCAAAGTTGTCACACAATATTTTCTTATATGCATTCGAAAAGTTCCTCAAAAAGTGAGCTATGCTTAACTTGGAGCAAATTCAAATTGTTCATGATAACTCCGATTGGGACGATCAAAGCGACTTTGCAAAAATTAAAAATTGCTTGACAGATATATGTAAAAAAAGCTTTTCATTAATTGTAAAGTTTCGTTACAAACTAAACTAGGAAAAAAAGAAAAAAAAAAGATGCACGAAAAGAAAAAAATCTAAGTAGTTGGAGGAGTGGGGGCATCATTGCCAACAGGATTAGGGAGATCGTTGCCAATCTAGGCAGATGGATCGTCGATGACAAGAGTCTTGGCAGCCTTTCAAGGTTGGGAGCCAAGACGTCTTGTTAGAGTAGGTGCCCTAAAGCCAATCAAATATTGTACAATTGACTCTTTGTAATAATGTTCATTAATTAATAAAAGACATTTTATTCTATATCGTATAAATCATAATAGTATGTATTGATATATATCTTTAGGATGGTAGAACTGTGATGATAGTATCAAGTGTTTCAAATCTTGATAGTAAGAACTCTATAATCACATATGGTGACCATTCTAGAAATGTTCATAGCCCCAATATTATTTTGACCAAGGACACAAATAATATGGTAGGGCTATTTTAGTGTTGAACAACAATGTCAAAAGACAGTAAGTGATCTCGCTTGTCAAGGTTGTTTACTGACAACCTGGTGCAGTGCATGGGTGCTTGTTGTAGGCAAATTCATCAGACTGACCCACTAGAGGATTCCATATAGATGTTAACCCCAGTATCTATGGAACAAATCCTCTAACGAATGGTTGTGAATGTGGTCCTTAAACTTGAGATCACCAAAGCGCCTTGTGCACCGATTGGTGTAGTTTGACACTAGCCCAACGTAGGAGTGTATCAAGACTCTATAGTGGATTGACAGAGGATTCATCACTCATGGGTACGGGAGAAGTTATCTCATGGTGCAATTCAGTGAATGACAATGACACTAAAGTTGTGGCTACAGTGAGATTAAGTTGTTGCTCAATCCAATTTATTATTCCCGTCATTGGTCTAGTAGCTAAATAAAAATATATTCAGGATAATTGAGGTTGACACTATTTATGTGCCTCAACCTCGATAAGATAATAGATGATGAAAAGATTTGATTGCACGATAATCATATCGTTGATAGGTAGCTATTTCACTGAATCCAAATCTATTGGGTGGCCATGATGCCTTATTAGGGGTCAATCTTGGTTTGTGTATAATGAGACGATTGATTGGTGTTAATCGCAACACTACTCACTGCCGATTTGATAAGTAGCTTACTTAGAAGACAATTTAAGGATGATAAATTTTGGAAGGGTATATTCGTCTATTAGACAAATGGGCATATTAGTAATTTTATTGTATAATTGAATTTACTGAGGTTGTAGCCTATGTCCAAACTTATTATTGGAGTAATTTAGCAAAATTATAAATTTAATTATTAGAGTTAATATTAATATTTAACTAAATAATTAAATAAGGGCTAATAAGCAATTATACCTAAAGTTTGGGTTGTTGCTAAACTTGAAGGGTGGAAGAGATATTTGCTCCATTATTTAAAGAAAGCAAAAATAGGTTTTCACATATAATTTCATTCCAACCGTGGGAGATAAATTTTGAAGAGAAAAATTTCTCTCTTCTTCTCTACACTCAATCTTCCAAAACACAATCCTTAAAGCCAAGAATTAATTCTAGCAAAATTAATTCTTGGTCATTGATGTACTATCTTTGTGTGGATGAGGTGAGTTTGATCCCATTCTCAAATTTGTTGCAAATCACATTCAAAGACACTAACGGAGCTTGCAATCGAAAGTATAATCTAATCATTGTATGGATTTGTGTTACTTTAGTTTAAGCATGTAATTAATATATATATATATATATATATGTATATATATAAGACCCTAATCTTGGCAAAATCAGAGTAATCGATGAGCAAAAATTTTGCATTTTCCGCTACCTTTGTTCATCGATTTACTAACGGTGGTATCAGAGCCTAGGGTCTTGATTGTATATATTTTAACTATGTTTTTTATTGATTAACTGAATTGATTGCTAGAAAAATGCATGTTTAGGTTTTTCAATATGTTAAAATTGCTTAAATTGATTAATATATTAATTGGGTTTATTGAGGAATTTGAATTGGATTGTTTTTGTAATACATGCACATTACAATATTCTGGAAACTACGATTTACGCCATAACATAGTTGTTTTGCGCAGTGGCGTAGATTTTTGTAAGCCTGGAATACATAAATGCATCGCGTCAAAATAAAACTTCACCATGACGTGATTGCGGGATACGTTGAGTGACTGAGAACACGCACTTGGGCCGCAGCGAAATAAAACTTCACCATGGCATGATTAAGTAACGTGACTGCGCAATTGTGTAATTTGAGCCACGGTGAAATGAAACTTTTCCTCAGCGTGAAAGCATCGTAAGATCGCACAACACATATATGCGCTGCAATGTAATAAAACTACGTCTTGTTGTCAAAACGATGAAATAGCATGCCAAATCAAAAAAATTCGTGATTGCACTGCGGTGTAATGAAACTATGCCACGACGCGAATACGTCATCAATGCGTGAGTTGTTAGCTTTACACCATGGCAAAATAAAATTTCGCCGCAACACTTATTGGTTCCTACTTCATGCTATGGCATAATAAAACTATGTCGTAGCGTGAATGTTGTTGTAACATTTTTTTAATGCCGGATCAATGCGTAATTCTGCAAATTCAAGAGGGTAATTTTATAAATCAACCCACCCAATTCAAAATTGATTGTTTTGAACGTATGCAATAATTCTTGTTTGAAAAATTGCATGGAGCCGAATACGTGAGCCTTAGACCTATGGTGAATGTTTTAAAGTATATTTTTGGGGATGTATGATTTTAAATTTTTAAATAGGGTATGCGCGCCCTGTCTTTCTCCTCCCTTCTTGATGTACATTCTCTTCTCATCTTATTCCCCTCAAATGTAACTTAAGGTTTCTAAAATTAGTGTAGTATTAATTTCACTGTAAATTTTGTATGATGTATTTTGTAGTGTACTTGAAGACAGAGCAAGAATGAAGCAATCATACTTGAAGACTCAAGATATTTATTACCATCCTTAGGTGACCTATTGATTCCTTTAGGCTCGAGGAAACCAATTTTAGTTAGGCCATGTATCGGCATGTTTCCTTAAATGCTTAAAATGCATGCTAAGTGTGTATGTCATGGCTATAACATGCTAACAAAATAAAACTGGTGAGACGTAAAATAAAACCCTCAAATAAAGTATATTAGGTCACGTACGCCTTCCATCATCATGACTTTAATCAAACTACTATTTGTTGGAACCTTGTTTGTCAAAGCAAAGGGTACACTTCTGCCAATGGGAGGTTAAAGTTCATTGGAGTATTCCTTAAATGTGATGGGTCGACTTAAAATGACGTGTTTTACTTGTTCGCCAAAGCCAAGGTTGATAGCACGTCATAGGCATAGTAGAGAAGTACACTTGTTGTGTGTATGTGGTGACAGGTGGTGTCCACTTTACTAATACTGAGAATCACACTTGAGGATGATGGCTTCAGCCATTGAATTGTGTGATTGGCTTGTTAGCTTGCTTCACATTTGAGGTTGGTTGTGGAAGCTATCAGCTGGTTTGGATTAAGTTTGTTGGCTTACCTAATCAACCCATTTTGGCTTGTTCACCAAAGTGAAGGCTTGACATGGGCTAGATGGTATCTCAGTCCACTAGGAAACCCAACAGGCTTTCCCAAGTTAATAGTGAGAGCTATTGGCTTGAGGAAAATAGGGGGAGCATTTTTAATAAAAGACCATATTAGATAATAATGAATATTATAATGACTTTTACTTTTGTATATTTGTAGATTCACTAAACTGAGCAATATTAACGTGTAACAAATAATCGAGAAAGAAAACTGACTAGATCGATCTAATTTCTTAGACTGGTATCGAAATCTTCGGATTATACTAAAGTTCGAAAAGAATTTGTATATCTTTGACAAGCCTTATATGGATGAGCCTAATCCTGATGCTACTCATGAAGTATATGATACTTACCAAAAGTTCATTAATGATGCTGATGTTGTTCAATGTCTTATGTTAGCATCAATGACACCTGATCTGCAAAAGCAGCATGAGAATATGGACACTACTACCATAATTCTGCACCTTAAGGAGCTTTTCGAAAGAAATGCTTGACATGAGAGGTATAAGGTGTCGAGTGCACTGTTTAGCACTCGTATGATTGAGGGAGCCCAAGTTGGTCCTCATGTGCTCAAAATCATTGAGTATATGGAGAGGCTTGAGAATTTGTGGTTTAGGTTGGATGCAGACTTGTAAATGGATTTAATTCTATAGCCTTTACCTAATTCTTTTTCACTATTCATAATAAACTTCAATATGAACATGATGGTGAAATCCTTATAAGAGCTTCTAAACATGCTAAGGACTGTAAAGCAAGACATGAAAAGGTCTAAGCTTATTTTACTGGTTTCTGCCAGTAAAAGAAAGGGTAAGGGCAAGGGAAAGGCCAAGGCCAATCCCAAGCCTAAGCCTAAGCCTAAAAGACAGGATGCTCTCAAGCTTGAGGTTGGCGTTAGGAAAGATGGGAAAGTAGTCTGCTTCTACTATGGCAAGCCTGGCCACTAGAGGACAACAAGGCTTTCCTCGCTAACAAGAAAAGTTAGACGCTTCGACTTCAGGTATATACATGATTGAGATTAACTTCTCTCCTTCAACATCTTGGGTCATTGACACAGGATGTGGTACTCACATTTGTATTGATGTGTAGGGACTAAGGCAGAGTTGATCACTCGCCAAGGGAGAAGTGGACCTATGAGTTGGAAATTGAGCATATGTAGCTGCATTGGCTGTAGGAACTTATTGTTTATCTTTGCCAATGGGCTTGTTTTTGGAACTTCATGACTATTATTTTGTACCTTCTATTTCCAAAAACTTTATTTCAGTATCCACTTTGGATAATATAGGATATCATTTTGAGATTTCTAATGGATTGTTGTCCTTTTGTTTGAATGGTATCCTATTTGGAATTGCAAGGTTATATAATGGGTTATATGTTCTTGATTTAAACAATAAAAATATTCTCAATGTTGAAACCAAGATAGCTAAACATAGCGATCAAAATTAAACATACCTCTGGCATTTTAGATTGGATTATGTTAATAAAACTCACATTGCAAAACTTCAAAGGGATTGAGTTTTGGACCCTTTTGACTTTTAATCATTTGAAGTATGCGAGTCATGCCTTTTAGGCAAGATGACCAAGTCGCCTTTCACAGGACAAAGTGAAAGGGCTATTGAACTATTAGGCATCATCCATAGTGATGTATGCGGTCCACTAATAGTTGAAGCTAGAGGTGGATATTCATACTTCGTCACATTTACTGATGATTTTAGTAGACATGGTTATCTCTAACTTATGAGACATAAATTTGAAGCTTTTATTAAATTCAAAGAATTCAAGAATGAAGTACAAAATATGTTGGGCAAAAGTATTAAAGCTCTTCAATTTGATTGAAGAGGTGAATACTTCACCTCATGGTTTTCTGAATACCTGAAGGAATGTAGGATAGTATCACAATTCACCCCTCCATACACACCCCAACCCAATAGAGTGTCTGGGAAGAGGAATAAAACCTTACTTGATATGGTTAGCATGATGAGTTTTAGTAATCTACTTGCATCATTCTAGGGTTTTGCCTATTAGAGTAGATGCCCTAGAGCCAATCAATTATTGTAAAATTAACTCTTTGTAAAAATGTTTATTGATTAATAAAACGTGTAAATCATATCTGTATGTATTGATATATGTCCTTAGGACAGTAGAACCGTGACAAGGGTATCAAGTGTTTCAAATCTTGATAGTGAGAACTCTATGATCACATATGGTGGCCAGTTTAGAAATGTTCGTAGCCCTAGTATTATTTTGACCAAGGACACATATATTATGGTAAGGCTATCATAGTGTTGAAAAGACAGTGACTGATCTCGCTTGTCAAGGTTGTTTGCTGACAAACTAGTGTAGCGCATGGGCGTTTGCTATAAGCACGTTCAGCGGACTCACCCACCAGAGGATTCCATATAGATGGTAACCTCAGTGTCTATGGAACAAATCCTCTAACAAATTGTGGTGCATGTGATCTTTAGACTTGAGATCACCGAAGTGCCTTGTGCACCGATTGGTGTAGTTTGACACTAGCCTAACATAGTTATATTCAAAGCTATCAATACGGTAGTGATTGGTTGCATCGAGGAGTGTATCAAGATTATGGTGGTTCGACAGATGATTCATCACTTTGGGGTATAGGAGAAGTTATCTCACAGCACAATTTAGTTAATGGCAATAACACTAAAGTTGTGGCCGATTGAGTTGTTGTTCAATCCAATTTATTATTCTTGTCATTGATCCAATGACTGAATACAAAGATATCGAGGATAACTGAAGTTGACACTATTTCTGTACATCAATCTCGATGAGATAATAGATGATGAAAGGATTTAATTGCATGGTAGCCATATCATTGATAGGTAGCTATTTCGTTGAATCTGAATCTATTGGGTGGTCATGATGTCTTGCTAAGGGCCAATCTTGGTGTAAGTAATTGATCTACCATACACAACGGAAAACAAAAATTCAATTGGTAAATCAATTACCTGTCTTTGCCTAAACCGAGTATAGATTATACCGTTTACATGTTTATAAACAAAAATCTATATAAAGTAAATCCATTCAAGGCTTAGAATACTTACGTTCATTTGGAGGCTCCTTCGAATATCTCTAATTTCAGACAGGAACACTGTTCATCGTCTACTATTCACATGATTTTTTGCCAATTGATCCAAAGTAGAATCGCTCTCACGAAATTCCACATGAAGATAATCCACATAACCCTTAATTATTTTGCCAGAACAATCAAGGGCTTCAAGAATCAAGAAAAAAGAACAAGAAAGGTTTTCTTCTTGAGAGAGAGGCAGAGATAGGGTGGCTAGGGTTTCAATTGAATGAATAATTCCCTTATATTTCAATTTTAAGTTGCACTTATATAGTACAACAATTAAAACCTTATTCCACTTAAGAATAGCCATAGGCTCCAACCCTAGTTTACCCTTGCAACCAAACACACCCTTTATGGTATTATAATTAAAATCAATTAATTTTTAATAATATATTAATATTTAATTAATAATAATAATTCATTTAAATATATACATAGATATATTTAAATATAATCCCACTACTTTAATTTTAATATTAAAATTAAACACAACCAACAACCTCAGCAAATTTAATTGTACTGTGAGATTACCAAAATACCCTTTTGTCCTGAAAGATAAAAATACCATTCTCACAAATTGATTCTTAAATTATCTTCTAAGTGTGTGACCCGTAGGCTCCTTATCATATCGGCAGTGAGTAGTATCGCGATTAACACCAATTAATCGTCTCAATACACACAGACCAAGATTGGCCCCTAGCAAGGCATCATGGCCATCCGATAGATTCAGATTTAGTGAAACTGCAGCCTGTCAATGATATAGTTACCGTGCAATCAAATCCTTTCATTAACTCTTATCTCATCGAGATTGAGGTACAAAAATAGTGTCAACCTCAAATATCCTCGACATGTTTGTATTCAATTACTGAACCAATGAGAGGAATATTAAATTAGATTGAGCATCAACTCAATCCCACTATGGTCACATATTTAGTGTCATTGCCATTTACTAAATTATTCAGTGAGATAACTTCTCCGTACCCAGGAGTGATGAATCTTTTGTCGATCTACCATAGTCTCGATACACTTCTCAATGTAGCCAATCACTACCGTATTGATAGCTCTAAATAGAACTACATTGGGCTAGTGTCAAACTACACCAATTGGTACAAAAGGTGCTCCAGTGATCTCAAGTCTAAGGATCACATGCACCACAATCTATTAAAGGATTTATTCCATAGACACTGGGGTTACCATCCATATGAAATCCTCTGATAGGTCTGTCCAGTGAACTTGCCTCTAGCAAGCACCCATGCGTTGCACTAGGTTGTTAGCAAACAACCTTGACAAATGAGATTAGTTACTGCCTTTTGACAGGGTTATTCAACAGTATGATAGCCTTACCGTATTATCTCTGTCCTTGGTCAGAATAATACTAGAGCTACGGACGTTTTTAGAATGGTCACCATATGTGATCATAGGGTTCTCATTATCAAGATTTGAAACACTTGATACCCTCGTCACGGTTCTATCATCCTAAAGACATATATCATTACATACACGATATAGAAGAATATGCATTTTATTGATAAATAAACATTTATTACATAATCAATTTTACAAGAATTGATTGGCTCTAAGGCACCAACTCTAACACTTGGTCGGTGTGTAGTGAGACAATTAATTGATGTTAATGGCGATACTACTCACTGCCGATATTATAAGGAGCCTATAGGTCACATACTTAGAAGATAATTTAAGAATCAATTTGTTCAAGGGGTATTTTGGTTGTTTGGGATGAAAGGGTATTTTGGTAATCTCACAGTGCAATTAAATTTACTGAGGTTGTTGCCTGTATTTAATTTAATATTAAAATTAAATTAATGAGATTATATTTAGGGATGGGTGCGGGTTGGGTCGGGGGTCATGGACCCCATTCCACATCCCCGATATCCACTCTCATGATCGTCTCCGACACGTCTCGGGACCACTCTCATGACCATCCCCGGCCCATAGGGATGGAATCACGCCCATCCCGTCCCGGCTTGATGAACGAGGCTTCATGGGAAAATTCGCCCAATAGGGATTTTTCCCCAAACATAATTAAATATATCTATATCTAATCTTTACATAATTTATTAGGTAAATTGATTAATTATTCAATTGTGTAAAGGCTTAGGCTTAGGCTTAGTTAGCCTTGTTAATTAATTAACTTGTCATAAAATTAATATAACTAAATTCAATCTTAACATAATTTACTAGGTTTGTTGATTACTTATTTAATTGTATGAAGGTTTAGCCAATTAGGCATAATCAACCTTGTTAATTAATTAATTTTTCATAAAATAAATATATTTATATCTAATCTTAACATAATTCATTAGGTAAATTGATTAATTATTCAATTGTATGGGGGCTTAGGCTTAGTTAGTCCTGTTAATTAATTAATTAATTTTTCACAAAATTAATATAACTAAATTCAACCTTAACATAATTTACTAGGTAAGTTGATGAATTAATTCATAAAACACTATCTCTACTACAACTAATAAAATTAGTCAATTTGTAAAAGGTACAAATCCCATTATCCCAACTTCCCAACATTGATTAAGTTTAACATCATATTTAATTGACCCTTTAATTAATTATAAGGATAATTGAATTTGTGTAATTTGTAAGTTATTAAGCAGTTGTGTATATTCTTATATTGGTTTGGTAAATTGTAATAATCTATTAAAATTTATTTTTAGGCCATGTATTATTATTTTCTGAAATGCACAAAGTAATAATACATATATTTAATTATTAGACTCTCTCGTTTAAATTATTTTTTCTATAAATTTAATACAAACATTAGAAAGTATTATAAAAGTAAATATCGTAAATTTAGATACATTATTTGAAACTATGATACAATCTTACAAACAAAAAAAAAATCTCAATAAAAGAAGGCGGGTTAGGTCAGGGATTGCACGATCCCCTCCCCAGGCCTATCCTAAGGGGCATATATTTTTTTTAGGATCGTCCTAGGCCCTATCCCCGATATTTCCAAGGATTCCTCGCCACATTCAGGTTGGATCCCTGTGGGGTTGGGGCAAACATCTATCCCTAATTATATTTAAATATATTTACTCATATATTTAAATGAATTATTATTATTTTTAATATATTAATTATTTTAATTATAATAATAATTAATTAAAATTTTAAAATACCAAAACAAGGGTGTTTGGTTACAAGGGTGGATTAGGGTTGGAGCCCATGTCTATTCCTTATAGGAATAGGGTTTTAACTCTTGCACTATATAAGTGCAACTTGAGTTATAATATATTGATCATTATTCAATTAAAAGGTTAAGCCACCCTTTACCCACTCTCTCTCTCACATCCTGTACAAAAAGATTGAAGAGAAATTTTCTCTTATTGATTCTTTAAAGCTTTTGATTTTTGAAGCCATCCCATTTTTCTAGCAAAACAAGGGTTGATTCTTCGAATTGTCTTCGTGTGGATCACCATTCGTGCGATTCTGCATTGAGTCGGTAGCGATGTAAATTCTAAGACACTTGAAGGGGCCTTCAAAAATGTGTAAGATTTGTAATCCTTGAATGGATTGATATTATTTTGCGCAGAATTTTGTTTTAACATGTAAATTATATAATCTATACCTAAATCTTGGCATAAAAGGAATTGATTCATCCTTTTAAATTTTTGTTTTTTCCGCTGCGTTGGGTAGATTGATTCCTAACAGTGGTATCACAGCCTCGGGTACCAGATTATATTGTTTAATCTGTGTTTGATAACATGTAATTGATAACATGTTAAATTTTAAATCTGTAAAAATTCTGTGTTAATGGCATGTTTTAATTACTCGATTGACTCATTATACCTGATAATATTCAATTTGTTGATGATCTGAAAAATTTGTATAATATGATAAGGATTTTTTTTGTTGAGATCAAAAGTTGAGATTGATTGCAAAATCCTTTGGTGTTCTTTGTTGCTGATTAAATTGATTCTACTACAGATCAATCTGCGCTTGCCGCGGCTATATAAACCATCACTGCGGTGATCGCTCTTTAGCGTGCTCGCTGATTGAAAATCAATGAACACCTTGGTGATATAACACATTGCCACAGTGATTGCACTCTTGCATACGAGTAGATTGAAAATCTCCGCAAACCGCAGCAATCGCACTCTTGCGCATAAGCTAATTGCAAATAAGTGCACACCGTGGTGATATAAAACATCAACATGATGATCACATCTATGCATGCATGTGATCGATAAGCAGGGCACGCTACAACGATATAAACCATCGCCGCAGCGAGTGTACTTTCAAGTGTGCAAGGGCCTAAGTGAAAAGTTTCAATACTTTTGAACCAATAGCAGATATGCAATTGTCAAAGGATAATTAATAATTTCACCCACCCAATTCAAAAATGTTTATTTTTTAATGTATGCAATGTATTTGTTTGAATATTGCATGGTGTCTGGTACATGAGCCTTAGACCTATGGTAAATGTTTTTAAAGTATATTTTTTGGTATGTATGATTGTAAATTTTAAATAGGGCATGCGTGCCCTACCTTTCTCCCCGTTCTTGATGTATATTCTCTTCTCATCTTATTCCCCTCGAATGTAACTCGAGATTTCTAAATTTATTGATGTAAACTTAGTGTAGTATTAATCTCACTGTAAATTTAGTATGACGTATTTTGTAATGTACTTGAAGATAGAGCAGGACGAAGTGATCATACTTGAAGACTTAAGATATTTTTTATAGGATCCCTAAGTGACCCACCAGTTCCTCTAGGCTCGAGAAAATCGGTTTTAGTCAAGCCATATACCGGCGCGTTTATATTTTACTTCGAATGCATGCTAAGGTTAAATGTTTAATAACATGCCAAATGATATCATTCTAAAATGATAATTAATTGGTGAGACATAAAATAAAAACCTCTCAAATAAAGGATATTAAGTCATTGAAATACCTTTCATCACAATGTCTGTGATCAAACCACTGTTTGTTGGAACCTTGTTTGCCAAATCGAAGGGTACACTTCTACTAGTGGGAGTTTAAAGCTCATTGGGTTTTCCTTAATGGTGATGGGTCGACTTAAAATGGCGTGTTTTGCTTGTTCGCCAAAGTGAAGGTTGATAAGCACGTCATAGGCATAGTAGAGAAGTACACTTATTGTGTGTAGATGGCAACATGTAGTGTCCACTCTACTAATATTGAGAATCAGACTTTAGGATGATGGCTTCAGTCATTGGATTGTGTGATTGCCTTGTTGGCTTGCTTCATATTTGAGGTTGGTAGTGGGACCTATCAACTAGTGTGGATTAAGTTTGTTGGCCTACCTAATCAACCAATTTTGGCTTTTTCATCAAAGAGAAGGTTTGAAATGGGCTAGATGGGATCTCAGCCTACTAGGAAAGCCAACGGGTTTTCCCGAGTTAATAGTAAGGGCTATTGGCTTGAAGAAAATAGTGGGAGCGTTTTTTATAAAAGAGTATATTAAATAATAGTGAATATTATAATGACTTTTACTTTTCTGCATTTGTAGATTCACCAAAATGAACAATATGAACCTGCAATTGATAATCGAGAAAGAAAATAGCTGGATGGATCTAATTTCTCATACTAGTATCAAAATCTTCATATTGTACTAAAGTCTGAAAAGAAATTACATATCCTTAACAAGCTTTATATGGCTGAGCCTGATCCTGATGCCACTCAAGAAGTAAAGGATACTTACCAAAAGTTCCTTGATGATGCTGATGTTATTCAGTGCCTTATGTTAGCATCGATGACACCTGAACTGCAAAAGCAGCATGAGAATATGGACCCTGTTGCCATAATTATGCACCTAAAAGAGCTTTTCAAAGGAAATGCTTGACATGAGAGGTATAAGGTGTCGAGTGCACTATTTAAGAGTCACATGACTGAGGGAGCCCAAGTTGGTCCTCACATGCTCAAAATGATTAAGTACATGGAGAGGCTTAAGACTTTGGGGTTTGGATTAGATGCAGACGTACAAGTGGATTTAATTCTACAGTCTCTACCTTATTCTTTTTCTTTGTTCATAATGAACTTCAATATGAACATGATGGTAAAATCCCTATCAGAGCTTTTAAATATGCTAAGGACTACGGAATAGGACATGAAAAGGTCCGAGCCTGTTTTACTAGTTGCTACCAATAAAAGAAAGGGTAAGGCCAAGGCCAATCCCAAACCCAAGCCCAAATGAAATGATGCTCTCAAGCTTGAGAGTGGTGTTGGGAAATGTGGTAAAGTAGTCTGCTTCTATTATGGCAAGCTTGGCCACTGGAGGAAATACTACAAAGCTTTCCTAAAAAAAAAAAAAAAAGTCAGATGCTTCAACTTCAGGTATGTACATGATTGAAATTAACTTATCTCCTTCAACATCTTGGGTCATTGACACAAGATGTGGTACTCACATTTACATTGATATGCAAGAACTAAGGCAAAGTAGATTGCTCACTAAGGGAGAAGTGAACCTACGAGTTGGAAATGAAACACATGTGGCTGCATTGGTTGTAGGGACTTATTATTTACCTTTCCCCCATGGGCTTGTTTTTCGAACTTCATGATTGTTATTTTGTACCTTCTATTTCCAGAAATATTATTTTAGTATCCACTTTGGATAATATAGGATAATATTCTATTTGGCATTGCAAGGTTATGTAATGGGTTATATGTTCCTTATTTAAACAATAAAGATATTTTCTATGTTGAAACCAAGAGAGTGAAACATAGCAATCAAAACCAAACATACCTCTAGCATTGTAGATTGGGTCATGTTAATCAGACTCCCATTACAAAACTTCAAATGGATGGAATTTTGCACCTTTTTAACTTTCAGTCATTTGAGGTATATGAGTCATACCTTTTAGGCAAGATGACTAAGTCGCCTTTTACAAGACAAAGTAAAAGGGCTACTAAACTATTAGGCATCATCCATAGTGATGTATGTGGTCCACTAACAGTTGAACCCAGAGGTAGATATTCATACTTCGTCACATTTACTGATGATTTCAGTAGATATGGCTATGTCTATCTTATAAGACATAAATCTGAAGCTTTTGATAAATTCAAAGAATTCAAGAATGAAGTACAAAATATGTTAGGCAAAAGTATTAAAGTTCTTTGGTTAGATCAAGAAGGTGAATATTTAAGCTTAGGGTTTTCTGAATACCTAAAGGAATGTGGGATAGGATCACAATTAACCCCTCCGTACAAACCCCAAAACAATGGAGTGTGTGAGAGGAAGAATATGACCTTACTTGATATGGTTAGGCTCATGATGAGTTTTAGTGATCTACCTATATCATTTTGGGATTAAGCCTTAGAGACTACGACTCACGTACTAAACTGAGTGCTGTCAAAGTCTATAGATAAGACTCCATATGAACTATGGAGTGGGCGAAAACCCAACTTGTCTTATCTAAGAATTCGGGGTTGTGAAGCTTATGTCAAGAAATTGACTTCAAATAAGCTAGGCTCAAAATCCTATAAGTGTATATTTGTGGGTTATCCGAAGGAGACCAAAGGATATTATTTCTACCATCCAGAAGAGCGCAAAATTTTTGTCGCCCGTACTAGTGTCTTCTTAGAAAATGAATATTTTTCTAAGAAGTACTAGTAGGAGAAAAGTAGAACTCGATGAAGTTCTAAAACCACAAGATACATTAGACGAAGGAGGGGAAAATGTGCCAAAGGAAGTGGTTGAACATCGTGAGGAGGTCACTCCACAATCTGTGGATCTAAGTGAACTACCTCAAGTAGGACAGGAGTTACATAAGTTTGTGAGAGTATGTCATGAGCCTGAGAGATATGGTTGTTAGAGTAGATGCCTTAGAGCCAATCAATTATTGTAGAATTGACTCTTTGTAATAATGTTCATTAATCAATAAAAGGGGATTTTATTCTATATCGCGTAAATCATTATTATTGCAATATGTCTTGATATATGTCCTTAGAATGGTAGAACCGTGATGAGGGTATCAAGTGTTTCAAATCTTGATAGTGAGAACCCTATGAGCACATATGGTGGCCATTCTAGAAACGTTCGTAGCCCCAGTATTTTTCTGAAGTAAGGGCACAAATATTACAGTAAGGCTATCATAGTGTTGAACGACCCTATCGAAAGGCAGTGACTGATCTCACTTGTCAAGGTTGTTTGGTGACAACCTAGTGCAACACATGGGTGCTTGCTATAGGCGATTGCATAGCAGCAAGTTCACTAGACTGACCCACCAGAGGATTCTATATAGATGGTAACCCTAGTGTCTATGGAACAAATCCTCTAACGAATGGTGGTGCATGTGATTCTTAGACTTGAGATCACCGGAGTGCCTTGTGCACCGATTGGTGTAGTTTGACACTAGCTTAACACAGTTCTTTTCAGAGCTGTTAATACATGGTGATTGGCTGCATCGAGGAGTATATCAAGACTATGGTGGATCGACAGAGGATTCATCACTCCCATGTACGGGAGAAGTTATCTCATGGCACAATTAAGTATATGGCAATGACACTAAAATCGTGGCCACAGTGAGATTGAGTTGTTGCTCTATCCAATTTATAATACGGGTCATTGGTCCAGAAACTGAATACTTAATATCGAGAGTAACCGAAGGTTGACACTATTTCTATGCCTTCGTCTCGTCGAGATAACGTATGATGAAAGGATCGAATTGCACGGTAACCATATCGTTGACAGGTAATTACTTTGCTGAATCCGAATCTATCAGGTAGCTATGATGTCTTGCTATGGGCCAATCTTGGTCTGTGTATTAGTGAGACAATTAATTGGTGTTAATCACGATACTATACACTGCCGGTATGATGAAGAGCCTATGAGTCAAACACATAGAAGATAATTTAAGAGCCAAGAAGAAAGAAGGGCGTTTTCATCTTTTTAGGCGAAAGGGTATTTTGGTAATTTCACAGTATAATTAAATTTGCTGAGGTCGTAGCCTTTATTTAATTTGTTAGAAAAATTAAATAAGTGAAATTACGTTTAAATATATGTTCGCACATATTTAATTAAATCATCATTATTGTTAAATGTTAATTAAATATTAATTGATTTTAATTGAGATAATGATGAAATAAATAAAATATATAATTGGGAGTGTTTGGTAACATGGGGTGTTTGGGTTGGAGCTCAAGCCTATTCCATATGGGAATAGGGCAACTTAGTTTGCCTATAAAAGAAAAGTGTGTGTGTGATTTTAATATGATTTTGATTTGCCTTTTTGATTGAAAAAGAAAACACATGATGCGTGTTTCCTACAACATGCAATATGTAGCAAGTATACTAGTCGCACAAGTAATAGAGTGATGAGTAGAGTATCGTTCCCACGAGGATAGTGTTACTAAGTACCGATTTCCCTAGTTTAAGTCCTAATTGAAGAAATAATAAATTGGATTGATGGAAAATTAACAACTAAATAAAAATTAACAAAATATAAACAAATGATAATGAAATTAAAGCAAAACCCAACAACTTAACTAATTAAACAATGCTAAAAAAATGCTAGGGTGTTGATTTCACCTAGATACGCTAACCCAAATCATAGAATCTATTACCCAAGTTCTAATTCCTTGATTGAAAATCGAATTCCCTAAGTTGTAAAACATACCTTCTCAGGCTACATTTCCCTACTTATCCCTATTAAGCTTCCGCACCCAACAAATTGAAGATTATTAGTTCAAAGTCTATTAAGCTTTATGGAATTCTATCTAGATTTCATATATCGCTAAACCTATCTCTAGCGTTTGCTAATCTACGGTATTTATCCCAAGAGGCACAATCACAAAACACTTCTCAGTCTCATTATGAACAACACACATTTGAATGGTGATCAAGCATCTAAAAGTCATTAAGCAAAGAGATAAACACTCAATCATGAAATTAAAACTCAAAGTAAATCAATTCATATAAATTTGAATCATTGTATCAAGGTTACATCAAACCCTAGCTAAACAACTCGGTTCATACTCAAAAACGAAATAAAATAACAAAAACCAACTAAATCAAGATTCATCATTGAAAAACAAGCAAAAAATGGAGAAATCTTCTCTAATTTGAAGCCCAAATCTTCAATAATCTTCTCCTTCCATGAGCTACCTCCCAAATGACGAACCAAGACCCTTTTCTCTTCCTTTTCGCTCTAATTTATACCTCTCTCACTTAAGGATCAAGCCCTAGCAAGCCAAAACGCGTCATTTTATTTTTAAATCTGACGCAGGTTTCGACGTGGCGAAGCTTTGTCTTCGCCGTGGTGAAGACTTTCGGGCCAAAAATGAGCATGATAGAGTCTGAATCTGGAAAAGTGTTAAACATATAAATTGTAGCCCTTTAAATTATATTTCTGGTAGTTTAGGAATCAGCACAATCCGAGGTCTACAGCTCAAGTTATGGCAAAAATACTGAAGCACGTCCAAAGACGTTTTTCTTCAGTTCCCAGCATACTTGTCACGACTTCAAGCCGAGTTTTCACCATTGTCAAGTCCGAATTAGGAAAAACCCAAAACATGAAAGTTGTAGCTCTTCTTCTTAGCTTTCCAAAGCTTCTTAATTCAGGTCATTCCGAGTTTCCAACCTCAAGTTACACAATTTACACTCAAAACTGTCATTTATGCTCAAAATCATCATTTAGACCTACGAAGACAAATTAATAGAATTAGGTAGCAATTATGGCCCAAATTAAATGAAAAGTATCCTAAATCCTATCAAAATTCGATGCAAAATCATAGTGAAAAATATGATTATCAAATACCCCCAAACTTAAGATTTGCTCGTCCTCGAGCAAAAAGGAATAAAAACTCAAAGAAAGAAAAGTAACAAACAACTAAAAACACAAAACAACAAAACTGAAAATGAACAAACAAAAATTAGACTCAAACTCAACACAAGAATTGCCTAGAATTTATGCAAGTCTCTAAGGTTGTTGAAAAATTATTACTAGAAAATGTTCAACACTTCAAGAAGTTATAAGTTGCATCAACTATCTTTCTCTATTAGTCCCCCGAGTAGGTGATCCCCACTTCAGTCCACATTCCGACTTCCTGCATTATTTTATGCAGAAATGTAAAGTTTATCAAATGGTGGCAGACTCCATAAGCCTAAGTATGGAACTACTCTCCACTAATGTAGACTAGACATCGCTAAGGATCAAAAGGTCTTTGCAAGCTTGTAACGTTAGGCTCGGGAAATGGGTTCCAAGAAAAAGGATAGGAAATACAAAGTAAGAGAACTCAGTTTTCCTCATGCAAACACTCAAATCAAATCAAACTCCACTTCATCTCAATCACCAATCAACGTGTCCACTAACTTACAACCCTCAAACTTGTATCTTTTTTTTTTTTTTTTTGATACCAAATATGCGCGGCCGGGAAGTACGTCTAAGGTGTACGTGGCGTTGTTAAACCAGAGGTCACCAAGTACTGCTAGGCAGTTTTTAAGGCGGTTACTGGTTTCCAGCTGAGATACCCTTAAACTTGGCAAAAGAATTGTTTTTTTTTTTTTTTTTTCCAAAGCAAAACAAATCAATTGAATTGAGGTGAACTACCTCTTTTATTTTTATTGCCCTTCTCACAACCCACAAACTATTCTTTTAGTTGATTCGTACAACTCTTCCCTTTCTTTGTGTTTGCATTAGGATCGAATTCTCCTAAGGATACGACAGAGTGTTTAGGGTATAAGGATTGGACAATTTTTGGTTAGCCAAGAAAAATAAAGCAATAATGATCAAAACGGCTCAAATGGGTTTCTAGGGACAATTTCATTCATAGGTTGGCTAGAAAGGCTCAAACGTTCCAAAAAGAATGCCTAAATCATCTCCTCAACCATGTCTAATCCTAGAATTTCGCCTCAAGTACTTCTTAACTAGGTTCTAGAGTCCACCAACATTATCAAACTTTACCTAACCACATAAAATGAATCTAAGCATGCCAAAATAAATGAAAATGGTGTTGAACCACTCAACAAACTTCAATCAAAATTCAGTCAATAAACATAAACTTGAAGCGATGCTTAACATTTTCCAAAAATAATATCCCAACAATTCTAGTTTCATCATAGACTTATGCAATTCATCTAGGCAACAACAACACAAAACACACTAAACATTTAACAATCAAAGAACTTAAAACAAAAAGAAACACACAAACAAACTAAACACACAAATTCTCAAAATTTCCCTACCCCCAAACTTAAAATGACATTGTCCTCAATGTCACATCATGCAGATCCAAGGAATAGAAAAAAAAAAAACAAAAGTAAAGGTTACAAGATACTCTCCTGATTAATCTGTAAAGGCCGATTCTTGTGCTAAATCCTGGCATCTATTCCTTGGCTTCCTCATCATCATCATCTGTCAAACAATTGAAAGTCTATGGTGCCAAATGTGTTAGATACCCTCACCGATTAATATGAAAGAATTACATCCTAATCTCAACCTTATTGAACTAAACCTAAAATCTAAACAAAAACAAGTAAAGAGCTAAAAATCAGGAAATCAACATCAATTCCTACTTACAAAACATAAAGAAATAAAAGCAAAAACTAAAAAGAAAAGTGCTTCAGGCTTCAATCTTCTTCTACTTCTTCCTCTTCACCGCAGTTAAGTTCTTCGTTCAACATAAATTAAAACCCAGGTTTCACCGCGGTGAAGACAAATTCTTCGCCGAGGTGAAAAAATACAGAAGTTGTATCATTTTTCAGGTTACTTCGCCCCGGCGAAGAACAATCTTTGTCGCGGCGAAGTCTGGGACTTTTCAACTTTATTTTCATACGACGTGCTTCGCCGCGGTGAAGAATACTTCTTCGCCCCGGCGAAATCTCGAGCATTTTCTTTCCTTTTCCTTAGCTTCAAACTTCACCTGAAACACCCAAAAACACATAAATTAAAACTAATTCAAAATCATAAGAAAACAAAACAAATTCAAACAGCAATGAAATGAAAAAAAATTGAAAAGACTTGGGTTGCCTCCCAAGAAACGCTTGTTTATAGTCGGAAGCTCGACTTTCCCATGGTCCTTCGTCAATCCGGATCCTTGTGGGGTGCTTCACTTCCTATTGCCACCTCTTGGTCTTTCCTTTGGAATTTCGGACATTCTCATAAGCCTCTTTTCGGAACTTCAAATTCGTATATGCGTACTTGAGATGAGATGGTGATTGGTTGAGTCCAATGTTTGGAGTCTCTTCCAACACCAATTTTGACTTGTGCGTATTTACACCAAATTCCTCAAATTGTTCCTTGTGAGGTGAGTTGCTTGGTTGAAATTCCCCTAAGTATCTTGCACACCTTTCCGCTTTGAGATTTTCCTCTTCATTAGTCTTGTCTTCATGTTCTTCCAACTTTCCTTCATTGTGAGGTTGCTCCAACACTATACCTCTCCTCAATGTTATGACATTTAATTGTTCTTTAGGATTTGTGACCGTTGTGCTCGGCAAAGAACCTTGAGATCTCTCTGTCAATTGTTCAACCAATTGCCCCACTTGAACCTCCAAATTTTGAATGGACACTCCTTGATTTCTGAAGTTTGAGCGTTTTCTCATTCATAAAACTTGTGGTTTCTTGCATGAACTCTTCGAATATATCTTCCAATTTTGACACTCTTTGCTCACATGGTTGATGATTCACCACTGGTTGATGGTTTGGCACTGTCCTTTGATTTGATTGACTGCTTTGATTACTCCAGCAAAAATTTGGGTGATTCCCCCAACCAAGATTGTAAGCATTGGAGAAAGAGTCACTTTGCAGCCTTTGTGAACTAACCATGTAATTCACTTGCTCGGTTGTTGAGAAGAATAACTGGTTTCCATCTTGGCATTCCACACTCCCATGGTTTCCTACACAAAATTCACAAGTTATAAAAGGTGAGTGAATAGAATTTACATTCATACCTCCCAATTGGCTTTCAAGTGATGCAATTTGTGTAGATAATGTGGCAAACACATTGACTTCATGTAGACCCATTGTTTTCTTCACCATTGCTCTCTTATTAGGTCTTTGGTAGTTATTGTTGGCCATCAGCTCAAGTAATTCATAAGCATCTTCTGGGGTCTTGTTATTTAAGGCTCCACCTGCTGCCACATCTACCATCATTTGAATATTTGGTAGCAACCCATTGTAAAATATTTGGACTTGTCTCCAAAACGGTAGACCATTATGTGGACAATTCCTTAACAACTCTGTGTACCTCTCCCAAGCTTCATATAGTGATTCATCGTTGCCTTGCACGAAAGAGGTAATGTCATTTCTCATACTTAAGACTATACAATATTTACAATTAACTACAAAAATGAAATAAAAGCTTCAATTTAGCACTACACTAGATACTATCAATATTAATAATCAACTATCCCCGGCAACAGTGCCAAAAACTTGATGCGTATTTCCTACAACATGCAATATGTAGCAAGTATACTAGTCGCACAAGTAATAGAGTGATGAGTAGAGTATCGTTCCCACGAGGATAGTGTTACTAAGTACCGATTTCCCTAGTTTAAGTCCTAATTGAAGAAACAATAAATTGGATTGATGGAAAATTAACAACTAAATACAAATTAACAAAATATAAACAAATGATAATGAAATTAAAGCAAACCCAACAACTTAACTAATTAAACAATGCTAAAAAAATGCTAGGGTGTTGATTTCACCTAGATACGCTAACCCAAATCATAGAATCTATTACCCAAGTTCTAATTCCTTGATTGAAAATCAAATTCCCTAAGTTGGAAAACATACCTTCTCAGGCTACATTTCCCTACTTATCCCTATTAAGCTTCCGCACCCAACAAATTGAAGATTAATAGTTCAAAGTCTATTAAGCTTTATGGAATTCTATCTAGATTTCATAGATCGCTAAACCTATCTCTAGCGTTTGCTAATCTATGGTATTTATCCCAAGAGACACAATCAAAAATCACTTCTCAGTCTCATTATGAACAACACACATTTGAATGGTGATCAAGCATCCAAAAGTCATTAAGCAAAGAGATAAACACTCAATCATGAAATTAAAACTCAAAGTAAATCAATTCATATAAATTTGAATCATTGTATCAAGGTTACATCAAACCCTAGCTAAACAACTCGGTTCATACTCAAAAACGAAATAAAATAACAAAAGCCAATTGAATCAAGATTCATCATTGAAAAACAAGCAAAAGATGGAGAAATCTTCTCTAATTTGAAGCCCAAATCTTCAATAATCTTCTCCTTACATGAGCTGCCTCCCAAATGATGAACCAAGACCCTTTTCTCTTCCTTTTCGCTCTAATTTATACCTCTCTCACTTAAGGATCAAGCCCTAGCAAGCCAAAATGCGTTGTTTTATTTTTAAATCTGATGCAGGTTTCGCCGTGGCGAAGCTTTGTCTTCGCCGCGGTGAAGACTTTCAGGCCAAAAATGAGCATGATAAAGTCTGAATTTGGAAAAGTGTTAAACATATGAATTGTAGCCCTTTAAATTATATTTCTTGTTGTTAGGAATCAGCACAATCTGAGGTCTACAGCTTAAGTTATGGCAAAAATACTGAAGCACGTCCAAAGACGTTTTTCTTCAATTCCCAGCATACTTTTCACGACTTCAAGCCAAGTTTTCACCATTGTCCAGTCAGAATTAGGAAAAACGCAAAACATGAAAGTTGTAGCTCTTCTTCGTAGGTTTCCAAAGCTTCTTAATTCAATTCCGAGTTTCCAACCTCAAGTTACACAATTTACACTCAAAACTGTCATTTATGCTCAAAATCATCGTTTAGACCTGCAAAGACTAATTAATAGAATTAGGTAGCAATTATGGCCCAAATTGAATGAAAAGTATCCTAAATCCTATCAAAATTCAATGCAAAATCATAGTGTAAAATATGATTATCAAATACCCCCAAACTTAAGATTTGCTCGTCCTCGAGCAAAAAGGAATAAAAACTCAAAGAAACAAAAGTAACAAACAACCAAAAACACAAAACAACAAAACTGAAAATGAACAAACAAATTTTTGTTTCCTTGTGATTGTCTTCGTGTAGACTTCGTGGGTTCGATCCTACACTTGAATCGGTAGCAAACACGTTCAAAGACAATATTAGTGGAGCCTCCAACGTGGGTATGAATCTAAACTTTAGATTTATTTTTTTGCAGATTCTTGTAATATATAAACTGTAATTTCTGTGCCCTGATTTTGGGTTTGAAGGAACGATCCAAGGTTGTAAAATTTTTGTTTTTTTGCTGCGCAACCGGGTGGTTTCCTAACAATGGTTTCTCGTGACTCAACATGCTGACGTACTGGTCTATCAAGACAATGAACCCAAAACCTACAAAGACGCTATATCGGATTCAGATTCCATTAAATGGCTTGAAGCCATGAAATCTGAGATGGACTTCATGTACCAAAACCTAGCATGGTCTTTAGTAGATGCACCTAAGGGGGTAAAACCCATAGGGTGTAAATGGGTCTTCAAGAAGAAGACTGACATGGATGGCAAGGTGCATACTTCTAAGGCACAACTGGTTACCAAAGGTTTCAAACAAATTCATGGTATTGACTATGAAGAAACTTTTTCGCTGATTGCCATGATAAAATCCATCCAGATTATGCTTGCAATTGCTGCATATCATGAGTATGAAATTTGGCAAATGGATGTCAAAACAGCTTTATGAAGAAGATGTGTATATGACACAACCCAATGGTTTTGTTCTTGATGGACAAGCTGATAAGGTATGCAAGTTGCAGAGGTCCATTCATGGACTCAACGAAGCTTCACATAGCTGGAATATTCATTTTGATGAAGCCATAAAAGAATTTGGTTTTATTAAGAAAAAGATAAGTCCTGTGTTTATAAGAAAGTAAGTGGGAGCGCAGTGGCATTCCTGGTGTTGTATGTCGATGATATACTTTTGATTGAAAATGATATGTCAAACTTTTAATCAGTAAAAACTTAGTTATCCAAGTGCTTTTGCATGAAGGACTTAGGAGAATCAGCCTACATATTCGGAATCAAGATCTATCGTGATAGATCGTGTAGGTTGCTTGGCCTAAGTCAGGGTACATACACTGACAAGGTACTGAGGAGATTCAATATGGAAGAATCCAAGAAAGGATTTCTTTCGATGTCACATGGTATCTATCTCTCTATGGATATGTGTTCTAAAACACAAGATGAGAGAGATAGGATGAAGAGGATCCCATATGCGTCAACAATTGGATCCATTATGGATGTCATGTTGTGTACTTTGATTGATGTTGCATGTGCTTTAAGCACTTGTAGTAGATATCAAGAAGATTTAGGTGAGTGTCAGTGGATAGTTGTCAAGAACATCCTCAAGTACCTAAAAAGGACTAAGGATATATGCTTGGTTTATGGTGGAGAAGATGAGCTCACTGTAAGAGGATACAGTGATGCTAGTTTCCAAATGGATAAAGATGATTATTGTTCATAATCCAGCTTTGTATTTTGTCTCAATGGGGCTGCGGTGAGCTAGAAGAGCTCCAAGTAAAGCACTGTAGCAAACTCTACAAAGGAGGTTGAGTATATCGCATTATCCGATATGACCAAGGAGGCAGTCTGGATTAAGAAGTTCACCACCAAACTTGGTGTGGTCTCTATGATTGTTGATCCAATAGTTGTCTATTATGACAACAATGGAGCAATAGCTCAAGCAAAGAAGCTACAGTCTCACTAAGAGTCCAGACACATACTCAGACGATTTCACCTTATTAGAGAAATAGTTGAGAAGAAAGATGTGCAGATCAGTAAAGTGCATACTGATGATAATCTCATCGATCCACTAACGAAGCCTATGTCGCAGCAAAAGCATGAAAAACACTTAAGGCCATTTGGTATTAAAGACATGAATGATTGGCTATAGTACAAGTAAGAGATTGCTAGAGTAAGTGCCTTAAAGCCAATCAAATATTGTAGAATTGACTCTTTGTAATAATGTTCATTAATCAATAAATCATTTTATATCGTGTAAATCATAATGGTATGTATTGATATATGTCCTTAGGATGGTAGAACCGTGACAATAGTATCAAGTGTTTCAAATCTTGATAGTTTGAATTTTATGATCACATATGGTGGTCATTCTAGAAATGTTTGTAGGCCAGTATTATTCTGACCAAGGACATAGATAATACGGTAAGGCTATCATAGTGTTGAACGATCCTGTCGAAAGACAGTGATTGATCTTGCTTATCAAGGTTGTTTGTCGACAACCTGGTATAGTGCATTGGTGCTTGCCATAAGCAAGTTCACCAGACTGACTCACCAGAGGATTCCATATAGATGGTAACCCCAGTATCTATGGAACAAATCCTCTAACGAATAGTGGTGCATGTGATCCTTAGACTTCAGATCATGGAAGTGCCTTGTGCACTAATTGGTATAGTTTGACACTAGCCTGATGTAATTCTACATAGAGCTATCAATACGGTAGTGATTGGCTACATCGAGGAGTTTATCAAGACTATGGTGGATCGATAGAGGATTCATCACTCCCGAGTACGGGAGAAGTTGTCTCACGGCACAATTTAGTAAATGGCAATGACATTAAAGTTGTGGCCACAATGGGATTGAGTTGTTGCTCAGTCTTAATGAGATAATGGATGATGAAATAATCTGATTGTACGTTAACCATATCATTGATAGGTAGCTATTTCACTGAATCTGAAACTATCAAGTGGTCATGATGCCTTGCTAGGGGCCAATCTGGGTCTATGTGTAGTAAGATAATTGATTGGAGTCAATCACGATACTAATCACTACTGATATGATAAGAAGCTTACAAGTCACACACTTAGAAGAGAGTTTAAGGATGGTAAATTTTGGAAGGGTATATTCATCTTTAAGACAATGGGCATATTAGTAATTTTGTTGGGTAATTGAATTTACTGAGTTATTGGAGTAATTTAGCAAAATTAAAATTTAATTATTAGAGTTAATATTAATAGTTAACTAAATAATTAAATAAGGGTTGATAAGTAATTATACCTAAAGTTTGGGTTGTTTCTAAACTTGAGGGGTGGAAGAGATATTTGCTCCATTATTTAAAGAAAGCAAAAATAGGTTTCACATATAATTTCACTCCAGCTGTGGGAGATAAATTTTGAAGAGAAAAATTTATCTCTTCTTCTTTACACTCAATCTTCCAAAACACAATCCTTAAAGCCAAGAATTAATTCTAGCAAAATTAATTCTTGGTCATTAACATACTGTCTTCGTGTGGATGACGTGAGTTCTATTCCATTCTCGAATCGGTAGTGAATCACATTCAGAGATACTGAAGGAGCCTGCAATCATAGATATAATCTAATCATTGTATGGATTTGTGTTATTTCAGTTTAAACATGCAATATATATATAAAAGACCCTAATCTTGGCGAAATCAGAGTAATCGATGGGCAAAAATTTTGTTTTTTCACTACCTTTGTTCACCGATTTACTAACACGTCCTTCGGAGCCTCGATCAGAGGAAGGTCGGTAGTAATAGGCGAAAGCGTAGCCAGAGGAGCCGGATCCTTAACCTCCTGCTTAACGCCTACATCCACCTCTCCCTGCACGGCTTCCTCCTCACCCTCACTATTGAGCTCGGAGTCGTCTGACTAAACATAGGCCATCCCTTGAGCTTTAGTCCTCATCTTGTCAACCTACTTCTGATAAGCCCGTGGAAGAAAAGAGAAGTAAATCGAGGGATATGCTTCCCATAACTTCTACACAAGGAAGACTAACGTCTCCCAAACTCAGTTCGTGACGGCCTCGTTCAACTCCTCGATTTCGAGCCTAAGCTGCTCAGTTTAAGCCTCGGCCTTTTGTCGACCTTCTACCTCTTGGGCAAGATCGAGTGAGACTGTTTCAACTTTGCCTCCCAATCCGAGGTTGTTTTTGGACCCGGGTGAGCTTGGAGTTCAGCTTATTGTTGGCAACTCATTGTTGTGCCAAACTCTTCTCAGCCTCAACCGCTTTGGCTTCAACCTTTGCCCGAGCAGCCCTACTCACCTTAATTTTGTCAAGGAATTCTCTTTCCTTGACCCCGAAGATCGCCATTTCCTCTTTAAGCCATTCAAGCTCAGCCTATTAAGAGTCCTTCCTCTTCTCCGTTACCTTTGTCCTAGCCAAGGCATCCTCTTTGAGGGTTTCCACTCCCTACCATCCTTGATGAGTACCTACCAGTGTAGGGTAACACTCATCATAGAGAAGCCTACTCGCCACGCAAGCCTAAAAAAGAAAAAAATGAAACTTAGCAAGTAATAGAGAAAAAAGTAAATTAAAAAAAAAAAAAAAAAAGGGGGCGAACTACTGATACCTTTGTCACATAGTTGCATGACCAAGCTAGCAGCTATGGAGCGGACAAATCCCTAATGCCTGCATAGGTTCGTGGGGTGAAGGCATCCCTGGCCATTGAGGCCTCGATGTCGATGAGCTTAGGGAGTTGGTCGATTATTGCGTCGACCGTAGCTAGAGCTGCCTCGTCCGTCACTTTGCCTCGCTACAGAGGCAAACTTGATTTACTTTCCAAGGGGATGACAACTTCACTCATGGGAACAAACTTTTTCTTAGCCAAGTCTTTGGCCGTAGACTTCTTTGGCCTGGCAGCCTACCCTGCAGCCCCCTTGCCCAAGCCACCTTGCTGCTCGATGACCTTCTGTTTTCCCAAGCCCCTAGCCACTCAATCGATTTTTTCTTGCTAGAGCCATCATGCTGCTCAAGCGCCTTATGCTTCCCTGAGCCTCTAGTTGGCCTGAAAGTCTTCTTTGTCGAGCCCTTTTGAGGCTCGAGGGCAACAGCTCTCTGACCACCTTGGGGGTAGTCATGGGCTTCTTGGCACTTGGGCCTTCCCCAAGCTCGCCATCACATCATTTGAGGGCCGAGCATGAGGCACCCTACCCGACTGTCCCAGTAGCATTAGTAGGCTACTTCTTTGCCGAAGTGACCGACCGTTTCTTGGTAGCCCCACACGCTGTCGTTTTCTTCTTCAGACCCTTTGGTTTCTCCACCCACATTTCTACAAAAGGAGAAGCAAATAATCAGAGACCTAATAGAAAAAAAAAAAAAAAAAAAAAAGAAGAAGAAGCGAGCAAGTAAACACTTTATTTTTTTCAAGGATGGTGTTGAAATTGGCGTTGTCCACACAAAAGTTGCATGCCTTTAGCCGAGGAAGCGAGATAGTCTCGTTGAAGTTGCTGATAATCCGTGGATTATATTATTTTTATTAGACTTTTTAGTCGGATTTTAGATACTTCTTAGTTCATTTATGCCTGAATTGCTACTTAATTCTTTACATTTCGTGTTTCAGGTTAAAATGGACATTTTAAGCGAATAAAGACAGAATTGGAAACTCTGGACTCATAAGTAAGCGGATCTCAGAAGTTAGGAGAGTTTGAAGCAGAGTAAAGCACTATGAAGCTTGTTCCCAAGGGAGAGCACCGAAGAGCGAAGATTCAAGCAAAGAAGCAAGCGGAGGGCAATTGTGTAATTTCAAAATTCTTCATGAAGCTTCGCCACGGGAAGGTTGTTCTTCGCCATGGTGAAATGAGTCAGTCACGCACCAGATTTAGCTTGTTTTGTCGATCTTCACCGCGGCGAAGTCTGCATTTTCCAGTTTTGTAAAACACACAGTTTCGTTTTTAGGCTAAGTTTTAGGATTTTGGGCGAGGTATAAAAGAAATACTTAGTCTTTTTGTTTGGGGAGTTCCTTTTTTTTACAGAGAGCAGCTGTTTACATTTTCTTAGATTCATTTTGAGTGAACTGAGATTGAAAAAGGGTGAAGATTCGAGATTAAACCAGTGGATTCGTCATTTGGGGAGATTTCTTTTCTTTTCTCTTGTTACATTATGTTGAACTTTGGTATTTTCGTTTCTTTTGTTTGTATTGTTGATTTAGCCATGAACCAACCTATTTTGGGTTAGGGTTTTGATAGTAATTCGGAATTTCATGGGTTCAGTAATAGGTTGTTTTTCTTTTCATATGATTTTGCTTTGATTGTGTGATTACTCTGAATTTACTGTTTTTATGTGATGAACATGATGAGATTGAGAAATGAATCACGTTAGGCTTCTTGGGTAATCACCATTGTAGTATTGGATGCTAGAGATAGATTCAAGAACCAATGAAATCAATCTAGGATTCTTGTGCTTAATGAGCTTAGATTTATTAACCTTCAATTTGTTGGGGAAGGTTAATAGGGAAGAGTAGGAAAACATAGCCTGAGAAGGTATGTTTGACACTTTAGAGAGTTCGATTTACAATCAATGCATGTGAATATGAATTTAGTTTAATTCTTTAGAAAGAAACCATAGAGTCCGAATGAAGTCAAAACCCTACCCGTTTGTTTGAATTGATTTTATCCGTGGTTTACATCTTGCGTTTATAGTTAAATTTTAGTTTCGTGATTACTGTTTTAGTCTTAGTTTAAATTGCTCCCATTAGTGCAAAGAATTCGATTGCTCCAATTTGAGAACAATAGGAAACTTGGTGCTTAGCGAACAATCCTCGTGGGAACGATACTCACTCATTACTTTATTACTTGAGCGACTAGTATACTTGCTATTTATGCATGTTGTAATAATCATGCATCAAGTTTTTGGTGCCGTTGCTGGGGATTGAGTTTTAAGTTAACATTGAGTTTTTCTATAGTTAGCTAGATTGGAGTTTTAATTTTTGATTTCATCATTGTCTGTTTTACTCTTGTTTTTAATTTTCAGTTGGTTTGTGATCTCACTTTCTTTCGTTTTATTTTGTGCAGTTTATGCGAAGAGCGACGTCGGCCGGTGGTTCTGTTGATCTTGAGATTGAGAACCGCGGGAGACACTTACAGAGAGAGAAAGAAAGAGAGGATATAGTGGTTGGATCGGAAGAAATAGGCATTGAAATGGCAGAACCAGAAAATAGGACACTAAGGGAATTCTCAGTTCCCACAGTTAATGGCAGTGGTTCGAGCATTACGAGACCAGCGGTCCAAGCTAACACATTTGAAATAAAGCCGGAAATCATCTAGATGATCCAACAGTCGGTAAGGTTTAATGGTGATTTGAAGGAAGATCCGAATTAGCATATTGCAAACTTCTTAGAAGTTGTGACACCTTCAAGTCTAACGGAGTGTCAGATGACACCATTAGGTTGAGGTTATTCCCATTCTCATTGGGGGATAAAGCAAATGAGTGGTTAATGGCACTACCATCGGGAACTATCACAACATAGAATGATCTAGCACAGAAGTTCCTGACCAAGTTCTTCCCTCCAACAAAATCAGCAAAACTGAGAAATGATATCACATCATTTCTACAAGATGAATCCGAGTCATTGTATGAGGCTTGGGAGAGGTACAAGGAATTAATGAGGAAATGTCCACACCATGGGTTGCCAGTTTGGCTTCAAGTCCAAACATTCTACAATGGACTGATGGGTAACGTGCAAACCATGGTGGATGCAGCATCAGGAGGAGCCTTGCAGAATAAGACACCAGAGGAGGCTTATGAGTTGCTTGAGGTTTTGGCAAACAACAACTATCAAAGACCAAATGAGAGAGCAATATCAAGAAAATCTATGGGTCTTCATAAAGTTGATGCTTCACAGCCATCTCAGCTCACTACGGCACTTGAAGCTTGATTGGGAAGTATGCAGGTAAACTCTATTCAAGCACCTCAACTAACTTGTGATTTTTGTCCAGGAAACCATGTGAGCAACGAGTGTCAAGTAGGGAACACATTTGCTTTGTCATCTTCATCATCAGAGCAAGTGAACTACTTGGCAAGGAATCAGAGGTAACCAAACAACCCGTACTCCAACACATACAATCCGGGGTGGAGAAATCATCCAAATCTGGCTTGGGGCAATCAGAACCAGCAAAATAATCAATGGAACCAAAGGACATTGCCAAATAACCAACCAGGGGTGAATAATCAACCAAGAGATCCAAGCGTGACAAAGTTTGAGGACATGTTTGGGAAGTTCATGCAAGAGACGACGGGTTTTATGAATGAGACGAGGACGAATTTCAGAAATCAAGGGGCATCCATTCGGAATCTTGAGGTACAGATGGGGCAATTGGCCGAGAAGTTAAATGAGAGACCGCAAGGGTCTCTACCAAGCAACACGGTGACTAACCCATGTGAGCAAGTAAATGCAATTTCGTTGAGAAGTGGGACAGTTTTAGAAGAGGTGGAAAAATCAAGGAAAGAGGAAAATCCATCAAAGAAAAATGAAGAATCTGATGAGGAAGTTGATGAAGAAATCATTGCTAAAGAGAAACCACCCAGCCCAAGGAAAGATGAACAGAAGCAGGAAGAGGGGAAAAAGAAAAGGAAAGAGAAATTGCCATTCCCCGAGACACCACTAGAGTTGGCGCATCACACACCACCCGTGCCTTTTCCTCAAAGACTCAGAAAAGAAAATCAGGATAAACAGTTTATTAAATTTCTTGATGTTTTTAAGAAACTGCATATTAACATTCCTTTTGCAGATGCCGAGCTACGCGAAATTTCTTAAGGAAATCTTATCAAACAAGAGGAAGTTAGAAGATGAGGAAACGGTGATGCTCACGGAGGAATGCAGTGCCATCTTACAAAAGAAGTTGCCCCCAAAACTCAAAGATCCAAGGAGTTTTACTATTCCTTGCACTATAGGAGATATCACCTTTGATCGAGTTTTATGTGACCTAGGTACTAGCATTAACCTTATGCCTTTTTCTATTTTCAGGAAATTAGGAATTGGCGAAGTGAGGCCGACAACCATATGCTTGCAACTTGCAGATCAATCAATAAAGCATCTGAGGGGCATTGTGGAGGATGTGTTGATTAAGGTGGCCAAGTTTATTTTTCCTGCGGATTTCTTTGTGTTGGATATGGAAGAAGACAAAGAGATTCCTCTTATCCTGGGACGACCATTTCTGGCTACCGAAAGAGCTTAAATCGACGTTCAAGAAGGGAAGTTGATCATGAGGATGCAAGATGAAGAAATAACATTTAATGTCCTTGAATCAATGAGAGCTCCACCTAAACAAGAGTCATGTTTAAAAATCGATGTGGTAGACCAGGCAAAAATTGAAACCTTCCAACTGAACAATCCTAAGGTGGAAATTAAGAGCTGCATTGTCAAGCCGAATCAGTTCGAGAGTGAGAACCATAATGGAAAGGGTTGCACAAAATTCCGAGATAAGCCACAGTCGAGATTGTGTTTTCACAAGGAACGGATCTCTCAGCTCAAAAAGGGTGAGGGAAAGTCAAGAAAACGGAAAGCAGTCGGTGAGGAGTCGAACCACCAAAGTAATGACCAAGGGATGGAAATGGATGGTGAAACTCTCAACAAGGACCTTGTGTGAAAAAGATCATCAGCAAAAGAAGCTCGAGCACAAGGGAAAATTTTGGGATGTGATGTACTTGGATAATCCGGACTGACGTGAAAAATTGAGAGAGTCGAGCTTACCAACTATAAACAAGTGCTTCTTGGGAGGCAACCCAAGTGTTTTAATTTTTTTTTCTATTTTTCATTTCATTGTGTTTGAATGTGTTTGATTTTCTTATGTGTTTGAATGATTTTTAATTTGTGTGTTTTTGGGTGTTTCAGGTGAAGTTTTCAGCTAAGGCAAGGAAAGGAAATGCTCCAAACTTCGCCGCGGCGAAACACATCATATGAAAACAAAATTTAAAAGTCCCAGACTTCACCGCGGCAAAGATTTTTCTTCACCGGGGTGAAGCACCCTGAAAATTGTTGCAGCTCCTATAAGTTTTCACCCCGGCGAAGAATTTGTCTTCGCCACGATGAAGCAGGTTGGATGAAATTTCTCTAAGGCAAGTTCGCCGTGGTGAAGATTTTTCCTCGCCAGGGTGAGTAGCCACGGTAAATTTTCGCCCGGCGATATTTTTCTTTGCCGCGGCAAGACTTAGGTTTTGAAATTAGGGTTCTTGAACGAAGAACTTCGCTGCGGCGACAACTGTTTTTTTTATAAATACCCACTTTCGTTTTTTCACTTTTCACACAACTTTTCAAATCTAGTTCAGAGAAAAATTTTCCAACTTTCATTCCAGAGCTTTCCCAGTGATTTCCAAGCAAAAGTTCTTACTCCTTAACCCTCCTAAACACCAAAACAACCCTTTTCAACAACAATTTTCGCGAAATTTTCACGAAATTTTTAAGTCAAGAAATTTAGGGGTTTTGCATTCTAAGCTAATTTTGGTTCAATTGGTGGCGAATACTCCTTAGTTTGGGTAAGATTTCACATTCTTTAAGCTTGTTTCTCAAAAATTTCGAGTTTAAATTTGTTAGATCTGAAATTTGTGGATTGTTGGTTGAGTTGTGAATTTTTGGTTGTTGTGAGCTTTGATTTTGTTTGAGGAAGGATTGTTTGGGTGTTGTGTGATTTTAAGGAGTGGGAGTTTTGAATTTTTGGAGTGTTTGGTTGAATTTGAAAAAATTGTAGTTTGGGGGTTTTAGTGAGAATTTTTGGAAGTGTGGTAAATTTTTGCAAGATTGAATTGGTTGTTGTGGGGAACCTAGGCTTGAATTTTTGGGTTGCGCTGTGAGATGAATTGTAGAAAATGGCACCCAAAGTCAAGGTACCATCCAAGGCCATGAATAAGGGAAAGAAGGTTGACGACCGTTTCATTAATGATGAGGTAAGGAAACGCTATGAAGGGGCAGTCCAAGGGAAAGATAAAGGCTTTATCCCTGAACGTGGATTAACTACAAATGAGGTAGATGACTAGGTTCAAATGAATGGTTAGGCTCTGATTCAGAAGAGGATGACGTCGAGGAGGAGGAGGAAGCCGAAGATTGAGCACCTGAACACTTGTTCTGTTTTTGTTTTTATTTTTCGTTGTGTTTGGTTGTTTTTGTATTTCATTTCGAACTTTGAACTAATTTGCTGCTTTTTGGTTTTGGTTTGTTTAGTTTTTGTTTTAATTTCTAGTTGCTGTAAAGACGAGATTAGGGTTGTAATATTTTCATATTAGTCCGTGAATTTTTCTAACACAGTGGACACCATAGTTTCAATTGTTTTTACAGATGTTTTGATAGAGGACATAGTCAAGGAACAGGGGGGTGCACACTGTTGAATGGAACTTTAACTGCATGGATTAATTAGGGAATTATCTCGCACATTTTTCTATTTTGTTTTCTATTCCTAATTGTGTATAATGTGACATTGGGGACAATGTCATCTTTAGTTTGGGGGTAGGAAAAATTTGAACAATTTTTTGATTTTGTTTAAGTTATGTTTTTGTTTTTGTTGTGTTGCCAATGATGAATTGCATAATTCCATGATAAGCCTTTCCAACCAACCCATGAATGAAATTGTCCCTAGTCACCCATTTGAGCCTTATGAATTATCATTGCTGTATTTTTTCTTTGCAAACCAAAAATTGTCCGATCCTTATGCTTTAAACACTTTATCGTACCCTTAGAAGAATTTTGGACCTAATGCAAACACAGAAAAGTGAAAAGTTATGCAAAATTACTAAAAGAATAGTTTGGGGGTTGTGAGAAGGGCAAGAAGAATAAGAGAGGTAGTTCACCTCAATTCAATTGATTTAATTGTTTTTCTTTTCATAAAAAAAAAAAAATGGTTCAAGTCAAAATCAGAAATAAGAAAGATACAAGTTTGAGGGTTGTAATTTGGTGGACACGTTGATTGGTGGTTGAGAAGAAGTGGAGATTGATGTGATTTTAGTGTTTGCATGAGGAAAACCGAGTTCTCTTACTTTGTTATTCCTATCCTTTTTTTTTGGAATCCATTACCCCAGCCTAGCGTTACAAGCTTATAAAGACCTTTTGATTCTTATCTATGTCTAGTCCACATTAGTGCAGAGTAGTTCGATATTTAGGCTTATGGAGTCTGCCACCATTTGATAAACTTTGCATTCTGCATAAAAAAATCTGAGAAGTTGGAATGTGGATTGAAGTGGGGATCACCTACTCGGTGGACCGATAGAGGAAGACAGTCGATGTAGCTTATAACTTCTTGGAGTGTTGAACATTTTCTGATAATAATTTTTCAACAACCTTTGAGACTTGTGTAATTTCTAGGCAATTCGTATGTTGAGTTTGAGTCTTGTTGTGTTTGTTCATTTTTCAGTTTTGTTGTGTTTGTGTTTCGTGTTTTGTTTGTTCGTTGTTTTTGTTTCTGTGAGTTTTGTACCTTATGCTCGAGGACGAGCATATCTTTAGTTTGGGGGTATTTGATAATCCGTGGATTATACTATTTTTATTAGACTTTTTAGTCGGATTTTAGATACTTCTTAGTTCATTTATGCCTGAATTGCTACTTAATTCTTTACATTTTGTGTTTCAGGTTAAAATGGACATTTTGAGCGAATAAAGCAATGGAAAGTGGACGGACTCGAAGTAAACGGATCTCGAAGTTGGGAGAGTAAGGCGAGTAAAGCACTATGAAGCTTGTTCCCAAGGGAGAGCACCGAAGAGCGAAGATTCAAGCAAAGAAGTAAGCAGAGGGCAATTCTGTAATTTTATAATTCTTCATGAAGCTTTGCCGTGGCGAAGGTTGTTCTTCACCACGGCGAAGTCTGCATTTTCCAGTTTTGTAAAACACACAGTTTCATTTTTAGGCTAAGTTTTAGGATTTTGGGCGAGGTATAAAAGAAATACTTAGTCTTTTTGTTTGGGGAGTTCCTTTTATTTTTCTGAGCATTGTTTACATTTTCTTAGATTCATTTTGAGCGAACTGAGATTGAAAAAGGGTGAAGATTCGAGATTAAACCAGTGGATTCGTCATTTGGGGAGATTTCTTTTCTTTTCTCTTGTTACATTATGTTGAACTTTGGTATTTTCGTTTCTTTTGTTTGTATTGTTGATTTAGCCATGAACTAACCTATTTTGGGTTAGGGTTTTGATAGTAATTCGGAATTTCATGGGTTCAGTAATAGATTGTTTTTCTTTTCATATGATTTTGCTTTGATTGTGTGATTACTCTGAATTTACTGTTTTTATGTGATGAACATGATGAGATTGAGAAATGAATCATGTTAGGCTTCTTGGGTAATCACCATTGTAGTATTGGATGCTAGAGATAGATTCAAGAACCAATGAAATCAATCTAGGATTCTTGTGCTTAATGAGCTTAGATTTATTAACCTTCAATTTGTTGGGTGCGGAAGGTTAATAGGGAAGAGTAGGAAAACATAGCCTGAGAAGGTATGTTTGACACTTTAGAGAGTTCGATTTACAATCAATGCATGTGAATATGAATTTAGTTTAATTCTTTAGAAAGAAACCATAGAGTCCGAATGAAGTCAAAACCCTACGCGTTTGTTTGAATTGATTTTATCCGTGGTTTACATCTTGCATTTATAGTTAAATTTTAGTTTCGTGATTATTGTTTTAATTTTAGTTTAAATTACTCCCATTAATCCAAAGAATTCGATTGCTCTAACTTGAGAACAGTAGGAAACTTAGTGCTTAGCGAACAATCCTCGTGGGAACAATACTCACTCATAACTCTATTACTTGAGCGACTAGTATACTTGCTATTTGTGCATGTTGTAATAAGCACGCATCAGTTGCACTCCCTGTCGAAGAGATTGCTGAAGCGTTGAAGCCTCTGTAAGCTTGCTGCGGGGAGAAAATTCTACTCGATGTTCACTGGAAAACAAAGAAATTCAATTAGCTCGATAGTCAAGCTTGAAAACACTCTTCACACATACTGGGGCCGAAGTCTTACTAGCTTTCGAAGCAAAAAAGCTGGTCTCTCTGACCTCATAAAAGAAAAACTAAGAGTCCTAATGTAGGACCTTCTTTGGAATGTTAACCAAACCTTTAAAATGTACCTTCCTCGCCTTGGAAAGGTAGTATGTTTGCTCTTAACCCTTCATTAACCTATACAAATGGATGAGCTCCTCAACGGATGGCTTGCCCAACTCGGTTACCTCGTATGCTATGTACAGACCTATAATTATAATGTAAGAGTTTGGGGACAATTGAAGAGGGACGATGTCGAATCATCTCAAAACACTGTCGATGAAAAAGTGAGGGGGAATAGACATCCCACACCTTAAAAAGGTTTCACAGATTGCCACCCAGCCTATAGGGGGATTCTTCCGCGACTAGCCTCCCGGAACCCTCAAGTTGAGTTGAGGCGCATAACTTTCATTTATGCGCCTAAGATCCTCAGCCTCAATTGAGGATTGTGGTTCCTTGCACGGCTTATGGACTGGGGATCTCCTTGACTAAGCGACCTCTATAGAAGCATAATCCGAAAAGCCTACCGCATCAAGATCCGAGCTCTGTACGACAACATCTTTGGAAGTCTCAAGGAATACACCCTCGAGAACTCTCGAGCCTACTGGAGAATCGAACATGTGATCAATGGTATTACTACTCGAAGAAGACATAACGATAGCTCACCTCCGGGTACTTGAAACAGAAGTGAACATGTGTCAGAGCTTGAAAAGCTCGTTGACCTATCCACACTTTGCTTTCAGTTTAGGCACCTAAGGTAGCTCGCGTGGGACAACAAACATATGCGACCTACCAAATTTCCAGTAGCCGCCACCATAAACCTTCCTTAAACCCAGGACCACTGGAGATACACTTAAAAAAAACCCTAGCAAAGCCCTAAAAAGCCCAAGTGGCCATGGCAATGGCCACCTCAACCATAAAAAGTTGTAAAAACAAGTAAAGAATGGAAAAAGAACTCTTACCGAACTGAAAGATGAGATGAACTCGTCAGAAAAGCACCATGAAGATGAAGAAGCGGCGACAAAGTAAGCAAAAAAGCTTGGGAACTTTTGGAAAGTGTGAAGGTTTTTTTACGAGTTCGCCTGCTTTTGTAGTGGTTTGCATGAGAGACTAAAGGTCGGGATTCGATCATAACCATTGATCTACATTGAATCTTGACCCTGCATTCATCGAGCAATCTCGGCCCTTAGATGTGGCCATGTGTCAATTATTCGTGACGGGTGATCAACCTTCAAACTGTCATAATCATAACCGTCGTCGCACATTGCCTCAACATTGCGCATAGACAACTGTAGTCGCCCACACGTGACGACCAGTAACTGCTAAAGGCAAAGGCATTTAATGGGACATGACTGGTGTGTTGTCACAGGCAACCAAAATTAAAACCTAAAAACACATGTAGTAGTGTGAGTCAGGATCATTCCCACAGAGAGTGTCTAGCCGAGTTTTATGTTACGTGAACAAGGGGGGGGAAGGGGGTTTGAGTAAAATGGATACAATTTCAAGAAAAACAATTCAAATCGAAATCAATCAAAATAACGAATCTTGGTCTAAGTCAACATCCACCATCGGAATTTTACAACTGTTCATTGATGCAAAAATAAATCAATTCATACCTTGAATATTCACCGTTGGAACTATTTCCCTATCTCTCCTTAGTTGTAGTTAATCAGGAAACAAGCAATCTAATAAATCTTACTACTAAACAACCCAAGACAAGCGCTAAAGGTTTTATCTAGAAGCAGCCTTAAGAACTAGAGAGATCGATGAAGCTAAACAATACAAACACAAGCAGTTGTATTTAATTTAGTCAAATGTTCTTCTTAAGAATTAGTAATTCCTGACGCAGCAAATTCTTAACTCTTATTTACTCACAAATTAGAGGGATCAAACAATTACGGATTTGATATCTAATTAAGCAGTAGATTGCAACAAATAATAAACTAGTAGGCCTCCTAGTAATTAAATGAAACAATCATACAAATAAGCACAGAAGTACATTCAATACTCAAAGCATAGATTGAACACTAAAACAGATTAGATCTCACAGTTTTATTGATTCAGAGGCCTCCGTTTCCTTCAAGTTATGAAAGTTTTGGCCGCTCATGGCCATAAACAAAACTCAAAAGAGAAAATTGCAGAAGCAAGAAAAGAGAGGTGTGTGTGTCCTCTCAATCTAATCCCTCTCTTTAAAAATATCCAGTTTGAATTTTAATTCTACTCAATCTCCTAAAAATATTCTAATATCCTAAAGTAACATTTATCCTAATCTAATTAATTGAAAATAAAATAAAGTCCTAAAATAAAATAGGAAAGTGGTGTTTCTAGCTGTAATTTGCGTGCAATAGGTCTTCAAAACTTCTAATAATAAACTGCCTATTTGATTTGCATGACAAAGCGGAATGTTTCAGAACGCCAGTAGTGCAGGTGCGTCAATTTCAAGCCCGATTACAACCTTGATTCAGCGAGTATCTCTCCAAACTCAAAACATAAAAGTTGTAGATATCTTTCTTATTGTTCCATAGCATTTTGACTCATCTCAATCGAAGCTCGGATGAGAGAGTTATGCCTAGATTACGAAGTGATGTCGAAACTGTCCGAATTCACCCAATTAGTTCCGTTTTGCAATTAACGCCTCCATTCGCATCCTAAATCAAAATAGAATAATAATGAGTACATTTAGGCAACAAATAAGTATAAAAGACTAGACATTAAGGGGGGGTAAATATGACATTTTGCATTCTCATCAATGACCGCATGGAATTTACACAAATACCTGTTCTTTTCAAATTCTAAGTTTGTCAAGAATATCATAGAAAACAAAAGGTCAAGTGTTGAGTACATCCATTGGAAATGAGTCCGACTCATGAAGTTTGACTGAATTTGCATTCAGTGCCCTATCAATGAATACCGAGCTTGATATCAAATCGACCAATAGTCGTCAAAGCTCAAAACGACCATCGAACACTAAGGGATAAATTGGTGTGTGTGATTTTTCCTTCAAACTTGAATAATTGTAAGGTTATAGCTCGATCCATAACCAGCTCGATTCAACCAATTGTCTGACCTAACATAAGCTCGTCAAGTTGTAGCTCGACCTAGCACAAGCTAGTCGCGACCAATCCTTATAATTGTTTAACCAGCTCACAGATAACTCCAGATCCCAGATATCTCAGAAGAGATCAGATCAACAACAATCTTGGCACAATCTCAGTGTTCAATCGCAATAATATCGGAATTGCATTTCAAACTTAATTGTAATCCCTTTTATTTTCGCTTTTTCCTTTGTACAAAGTCTAAATATAAACCCCTCCAGGCTCCAACAAGGAGAAAGGGGTTAGCAAATTATTCTAGGATGTTATTGTAAGCTCTCACAACAAATACAGGAACAGCAGACGTAGGCTTAAGAGTGCAACTGGCCGAACCACTTTAAAAACTGTCTTGTCATTTTCTTTATTGCATTTATTGTTTATCCATTGCTGGTTACCTGTAATCACACACACATCAGTTCCGATCTTGTCAAGATCGATCAGATCGCTCTGGTTAGTGTATTTTGGCATCAACATACGACAATACCTTCTTTTATTCTAGGTTATTTACTTTTTTTCTTCTTGTTTTTTCTCCTTTTTGGGTAAAATAAATATATCATTACACTACTTCAAAGTAATATTAAGAAACTTATTATAGCTAAAAAATTATTTAGATTTTTGAAAGAGTTGATTAGCAATTTGATCTCATAGTTGCTATATAAATACTTCTTGTAAGGGTAAACGACGTTTTCCTACACAAGGTTTGCCTTAATGACCCTTTCCCACTCAAAAAATTTTAAAATACCACTTTTTCACCCAAAGTTCATATTTTGTTACTACCCAAAGCCGATTGCGGTGGCGAAAATTCTCTCTGTTACCATCATTTGAACTTTCGTTCTCCTCTCTACGAAACCCCTATCACTTTGACACCTAATTTCCTGTCGATTATGGACCATCGCAAAGTTAGAGTTTCCTATTCTTAGATAATTTATGACTGATTCTGACGAAGAATATTCAATCGATCACCACCATTTGATCCATGACCTTCACTATATAAAACCCTCCTACCCTGGGTCTTGGTAACTTGCCGAATGCTAGCTGAAAAAGTGAAGTCTATTTTGGGTATCAATGGAGTGTAAACTTCGGGTGGGAAAGTGATATTTTGAAACTTTTTTAAGTGAGAAAGTGTCATTCGATAATAGATAAGTTAAGTAGAAGAATTTAATATACATAAAGTGGTGTTATTTAAGCCCCACATCAACTCTTTGTAAGCCCCAAAATCAATTAAAAATAAATAAATTTTAATTTATTTCAAAATTGTCATATTTCTTATCTTTCTTAACTGATCTACTTTCCTAATCTTTTTAACTTTTGTTTTAGTTAGTCATGATTAAGGAACAACATAATAAACAATGAGGATTTCTTCGAGGCAAGAATTGTATATTGTCCTAAAATTACAAATAATTTAATAAAATAAGAAAACTAGATTAAATGATAAAGTAGAGGTAACAGGTTTTGAAACAGTTTATTAAAAATTCAAATTCCTAGAAAAACTATGAAACTAATTTAATAAATAAATCAGAAAAAGAAAAAAATATATCATAACATTAAATAAATAAATGTGATTTTAGAATTACAGTATCTTGAAAGTTTTAAAAACTAGAAAAATATGTTGAAGGTTTTGATATAAATAGTACATTTTGGTAATTTACACATATAATATATGTTTAAATTAAAAGGTTTAAAAAGAGTTCTAGTGGGGTTTGAATAACAACGGTCATTATTTATTAATTGACATGCCTTCAGTTGTATCATTTGGGTTCAATTTAGGCCCAATAAGTGTAAAATCAAAGCCCATGAATATTCAATTCAACCCAAGTTGCCCACTTTGATTTTTTGAATTCCTTGGCCGTTAAAAGCCGTTCTTATATTTCAATCAAAAATATAATAATAAGATATTCTAGTTTAACTTAACCCTTGGCTTCTTCATCAGATTTCAGGTTAGAAAACAGAATTCTGCATAGTGTTTATCAATTAATTTCTTCTTTTTTGTAATGGGTTTCTTTTGTTATATTAATTGTCACTTCTACATGCTTTTTTATTTATTTTTACCCTGATTTTATATGCTTTATTTCTTTTAGTGTCAAATTAATGCTATCAAATCTGCAATTCGATTTAAGAACACGTTGTTTTTGTTCCTTTAATTCTTGTGTATGTAAAGTTGGAAACTAAAGAGAAAGATTTTGATCTAAACAATTCACAATCAGATTTACTTCCAAGTTTTATATATATATATATATATATATATATATATATATATTTATTTATTTATTTATTAGTAAAACTGCTAATGGCGTTGGAAGGGTTCTTGGAAATGCTTTTTCTGCTCCATTTAAGGCAATTTTTGGTCGATCTTGCGAGTAAGTAGTAATTCTTCTCTTGTAATGCTTCATTTTTAAATAATTTTTGTTTTATCTGTCTGTAATGATCTTAATTGGGCATGTGGGTTAAATACATATATATGTATTTCGTTTGACATTTATGTGAAAAGGATATGATATAATGATGCAAAGAATTGAAGAATTTATCAGTCCTTGATTCTAAAATTGTGATTAAAAAAAAAAAGGAAAAAAAAGTTTATCAGTTTATCTGTACCTACTTTTATGCATAAAATTATCCTCAATTGTATTTGTATATATCATGTACCATAGAAAAATCTTTGGTGCAATAGACACATGTACGTTTGTCCAATGTTTCAAACGTCACATTTTTACACATCGCCTACATGCATCAAGTAATTGGGCGGACATAGGTGCACATGTCATTTATTTACTTCATCATACAGTTATTGTTTATTTTTTCAGTTTTTGGTAATACGATAAACAGGATCAATTGTAAGCTTAACTCTATTGGAATACAACTTTTCAGCAACCAGTTAACTGCTATGAGCATTTTGGCATAACGCTTTTACTTGTTCTATCATCTAAACGAATAATATTAGTAATCTCTTTATATGTATATACTACACATGCCCGCAAATCTTTGCAGTTTCAATTTAAGTTTCATTTGATTTGCTTGACTCTGCAGGGGTGTTTGTTCAGGACCATGGGACATAGGATGCTTCATCGAGCATTTCTGCATTGCAAATCTGGTCAAACTGCTGATGATTTTTTGCCTTTACTACATAAGTAATTTCTTCTTTATTGCTCATATTTTCATTTATTTTTTCCCTTTTCCATTAGCTTTACATGTAATTAGCATTAGAGGTACTTGTGTAATATGAGATGGCTTCCTGTTCTTGAACTTTATGTGTTTTTCTTTTTCCCTTTTTTCACATTCTGTTAACTTGATTGCTGTCTAAACTGTGATTTTTTTCACCCTGTGAGTTCGATAAACTGGCCACACTTCTTGCTTTGATTAATTCAATTATAAATACATATATGTGATCTCAACTTAAATTCTTCCATTCTGTTTGTATAATGTTGCTGTTTCAGTCCCTTTTTTTAATAGCAAAAGTAACATGGCAACTTATTTATATGCACATGTATATTTACATTGCTCTTTGCCATTTCGTCTTGCAGAAATTAGCAATGATGTGTGCTAGTAATTGTGAGAACATTAGCGCGTTTTAGTAACGGCAAGACAATCTTCTTTCTTATATTATGTTGAGTTATGAATTCTGGATAAAGTATGAGCTAGGCAGCCCTTTTCTTGTCTCAATTTTTTATAGTTCTGCTGAAGAGTGGTTAGCTGTTGTATTAGGGGCAGAGGAATAAGATTTGTTTCTGGTGAATATAATGTAATGACTGATAACTATTATATTTTTTTCATCTTTCAGCTTTGTGGTTCTGCTACCTATTGTTCAATCTGGGGATTTGTCAATGCATAATAAGAAGCCTTTGCAAGATGTGTTGTGCTGCATGTGAGACATATTGGTATGCTTTGGAAGACATAACATGTTTCTTGTGGCAGAAGTTGATGAACACCAAGCGAAGAAACAGGCGCCGGCATATTAGAGATGTTGAATTAGGGTATAGTTCAAGTGATGAAAGTGATTTTTCAAGCGAGTGTCATCATTTTAGTTCGAGTAGAAAATGTTACAGAGAAAGAAAACAATGGTACGGAAATGGTAGTCGTCGTCACCACCATCATGTGAAGCTGAAAACAAGAGAAGTGTCTGTTCATGTAAAGGGGGGATCAAGAAGACTAAGAAATTCAAGGCAGTCTCAAATTTTTAAAGTCAGAAATCCTGGAAAAATTTCTAAAAGGCGACGACTTAGATGATCAAGATCATATAAATTGAATTTCTTGAATATGTTTGTACGCAATGTACGATATTAGAATATGGTAACTAGTGAAATTTTTGCCTTAAAATTCAAGTTGTATAAACTTATGGTACAAAGTACAAACCAACGCATACAAAATCTATTATACTATGAATGGATGACTTAAAAGTAAAATAAATTATAAGCACGTTAAAATGAATAATATGACAAACCTTAGACGTTTTAAAGGCAACGGGCAAGTGAAAATTGAAAAAAATAATTGTGAGATTGAAGTGTAAAATATAATTTTTAATGGGCACTTAGCTGAACTTTTTATGAATAATTAAACATATAGCTCATTCCTGCCAAGTTCCACTTAAATCAAAGTATTTATACAGTTGTGTTACTATTTATTTTTTTTTTTTTTTTTCATTTCTTGGGCCTTCTTTATCTTTTTGACCATAGCATAAAGAAAAAACAAATTCCAGTTTAACATGTAGCTTTCATCAATTCAACTTCTAATTTTGATCAAGTTGTTGGAGATTACGATAAACTTAGTTTAATCTCCAATATAAGTATTTCTCATTTTCTTTTAAAAAAAATAATATTTATTATGTTATTTGTGATGTGGATGTCCAATCTTTGAAAACTCGAATTTTCATACTTGAAAGTATGAGTAAAAAAATAATCATAAAAAAATTAAAAAGTTATATATATATATATTATGATCAAGGATGTTCAGACTAGCTCACGCATACCTCAACAAATCCCTTGGGACCCTAAAACTATCAGTCGAGTAAAAACTCTAATGACTACCTTTATTAGCAATTGAGGAGAAACTTATTACTATGGGTCATGACATATTGCTAGGTGTCACGCGTGATCTATAAGGAAAATGATATTAAGAGTTAATATCTATCTTACTGCCAATTGATAAATGAACCTAGAAAGGTCACACACATCATGGAATTCTAAGCTTGATGAATGTTAGGATTCACAAGTTTATGGAAGTTTGGCTTAAGGGAGGATGCTAGGATTAGTTTCCTAGATTGACTACTATGATTTTAGTAATTGGCAAGTAACTTTAGCCTTGCTAATGAGCAGCTTAGACTCACGAGTATTGTGCTTTTGCTATATAAATAGGACTTGTAACTAACTTCGATAATAATACAGTTAGAGCTCAGTAACTCCTCTCTTTTCTAATTTTTCTCTTATCTCTCTCAAATCCTAATTGTAACTTGGTATCAGAGCCATCGACCAATGTCAACAATGGCTGATTTTTCATCAAATTCTTCTCCATCTCACAAATCTAATAAAGACTCAATTCATTCAAGATAGAAACATAATTCTAACTTCAGTAATAATCTCACTTGCTCGACTACAATATCCTCAACCACGCTTCCTGTGATATCTCCCAAGCTCACTAGAGATAATCACAGATTTTGGAAGTCGCAAATACTGTTAGTTGTCAGAGCTCGCGAGCTTGGTGATCATCTCATTGGATTGATTCCTTGCCTAGCGCCATTTGTTCGAATTCAACCAGATGGCTCAAGCTTTGAAGTTATCAAAAAATCTTGAATACAACCTTTGGAAGAAGACAGATAAACTTCTAGCCAGTTGGTTGTTGTCATCCATTTCAGAATCAATTTTTTCGATAATCTCTAAATGTCAATTTTCAACTGAGATTTGGCTCACTCTAGAGAAATAATTTCTCACCGAGTCACGAGCTAAGACACTACATATTAAAAGTTTACTACAAAATACAAAGAAAAATGATCTAAGCATGCATGATTACTTTCTTAAAATGAAAGGATTTGCTGAAAGTTCGTCTTCAAGTGGAATTATTATTTCTGATGAAGAACTGTTGAATTACATCTCAGATGGACTTGACTCTGATTATGATGCAGCTGTGGTGAACATTACTACTAGATTAGAGTCTAGACTAGATCCTATTTCACTTCAGGAAGCTCAAATAATTCTACAAAAACTGGAACTTAGGTTAGAAAAGGCTAATGCTATCTTGAACTCAACTATGATCGAATTTCATGGGATCTCTACCAATGTTGCAAATCTGAGTATTGACAGTAGCAGAAATAAGTCACAATGGGATGTAAATGGCTCATTTCTTACTAATGTACCCTAGTCTCCATCACATACAAGCCTAACACCTTTACAAGAGCCACATAATCTTGTGCCACCCTATTATACTACAAGTCAAAATTACCCTGTGTACCTAACTTCTCCTAATTAGTTTTATCCTTATCAACTTGGAAATTTTACTGGAGGAAAAGGTCGAGGCCGAGTAGGTGGTAGGAACAAATTTGTTTGCCAACTATGTCGAAAGACAAGACACTTAGCTCTGAATTGCTATCACAGATTTGATGTCCATTTTACCTGTAACAATACATTGGTTAGGAGTAATGTTAGTAATGTTTCTGCTCCTAACTTTGCAAGACCTCCTGAGCTTACAGGACTTCTGACTTCACTCATGGAGGATCATCTTACTACTCACATCCAGGACTATCACAAAGGCCTAACTCTAGACCTTCTGTGCATTACTCTGGAGCTGGTATGAGTTTAGGACCATCAGTACAATCTTCAAAGGATTACTCCCCACAAATTACTTCAGGTTTTGGATCACCGACTGTACAACTTGGAAATCAATCTTCTTCTGCACTTGTAAATATACACAGTCAGGTATTCATGGCTCAATCTCACTCACAAAATCAGAATCACACCCCTATAGCAATCAACTATGTTGCTACACCTTCAACTGTTCAGGATGTCGCATGGTACATGGATTCTGGAGCAACAGACCATGTCACCTCTTATTTCTCACAATTAATAGCAAGCACTAGTTACATTGGAAGTGAGCAACTCCAAGTGGGTAATGGTGAGTTACTATCAATCTCTCGTGTTGGTTTCTCTATTTTGTCCTGTCCTGGTAGAATTTTGCATCATAAGAATGTTCTTTATGTTCCTAAAATTACAAAGAACATACTCAGCATATCTAAATTTACTAGAGATAATGATGTGTCTGTTGAATTTTTTACTTCGGTTACTGTATGGTTAAGGACAAGTCTTCCAAAGCAATTCTTTTTCAAGGAATGCTTAAGGATGGCTTATACCGACTTCAGATTCCATTCTCTACTTCTTTCCTTTCTATTGGAGCCTTGGCAACTTTAGTTAATCTTCAGCCTTATGACAATAATCCAGCCTCATCTTTCAGCACTATGCCTAAATATCCCAATGTTAGCACTTGTATTTTACCTTTATCATCTGCTAGTATCTCTAAGTGTCTATCAGGTTGTGCCTTGTCTACTAGCCAACCATGTTTACATTGTAATAAGTCTTCTGTTACAAACAATAACTCTGAAAATGTATCTTCCTTTTGTGTTGCATTTGATATAAATAAAAGACATGGTATTCAATCATTTCCTGCTCAAAGAACTGATGTTATGATGTGGCATAAAAGATTAGGACATCCAAATAGTTCTGTTTTAACCAAGATCTAAACTGAACTCAAAATACCTCACTCATCCAAAGCTGATTACACCTTCTATCAAGCATGTCAGTTTGGTAAATTGCACCAGTCAATATATCCTAGGCCCTCTTCTCATTCAACTAAACCTCATGATCTGATTTACTCTGATCTCTAGGGATCATCATCTGTCTCTTCACCCAAGGGCTTTAGATATTACATCCAATTCTTGGATGATCATAGCCAGTTTACTTGGATTTTTCCCTTGAAAAATAAGTATGAAACTTACTCTATTTTCACTCGGTTTCACAAACTAGTAGAAAGGGAGTTTAGTTCAACTTTGAAATGTGTTCAAACCGATTGGGGAGGAGAATTTAGAAGCCTAGTTCCCTACTTTGCTTAGCATGGAATTTCCTTTAGGCATCCATGTCTACACACTCACCAACAAAATGATAGATTGGAGAGGAAACATAGACAAATTGTTGAGCAAGGTTTAACCTTGTAAGCCCAAGCTCACATGCCTCTTAAATTCTGGTGGCATGCCTGCCAAACTATAATGTATTTAACAAATATACTTCCTTTTCCTGTGCTTTCCAACCTCTCTCCTTTCCAAAAAATACTCAACTATCCACCAAACTATTCTATCATAAAGGTTTTTGGCTGTGCCATTTACCCATTTCTTAGACCTTATAGCCCCCATAAATTTGATTTTCATACTACCAAATGCACTTTTATTGGTTACAGTTTGCAACACAAAGGATACAAATGTCTTGCACCTAATGGTTGAATTTATATCTATCAAAGTGTCAAATTTGATGAGATGGACTTCCTTTCCAATCTCACAAATTTTCCAGTTCTACAACCTCATTTATAAAGCCTATATCTATTCCTATAGAGCCTACATCTATTCCTGTTTCTACTTCAACCTGGCATGTTCCTAACTTTATGCCAACTTATTCCTCACATAACCTATCATCTTTTGTATCTCTTACATCTTCTGATAACTCCATAAGTCATTCTCAGCCAACTCATACTTCAGAACCAGTGTTTGAACAACTTATCTATACTCTTTGGCCGAAAAGTCATCAGCCTCTTCCACTTGTCCTACTGCACCTAATCAGGTATTCAACATGCATGATTTAACTCCAATACTTGAATCTCCAATGTCTATTACTTCTCTCATAACCATTGCTTCTGATGCATCTTTTGACACTATACCATTAATTGTTTATTTGTCTTTTCCTAAATCCAACACTCCTATCCAAAATACTCATCAAATGATAACTCGATCCAAAGCCAAAGCTCACAAGCCAAAGCTCACAATATTGCACTTCTCTCTACATCCCATCTTGATATCGAAGAACCAAGCACTGTTTCAGAAGCTCTTTCTCACCCCTCTTGGGACAGCTGCTATGCAATCAGAGTTTAATGCACTTTTAGCTAATCATACCTAGGAACGATTCCCACTTACTCCAGACATGCATCCAGTTGGCTGTAAATGGGTGTTTAAAGTAAAACATAATGTTGATGGTTCTATCCAAAGGTTCAAAGCAAGATTAGTTGCAAAAGGGTTTCAACAAAACCCTTGGAATTGACTACCTGGAAACTTTCAGTCCAATTGTGAAATCACCAATTGTTAGAGTTATCCTCAGTCTAGTCGTGAGCCATGAATGGGACATACAACAGGTTGTTATTAATAATGCATTTTTGAATGGTGAATTAGCTGAAAATGTGTATATGGTACAGCCAAAAGGGTTTGTGGATTCTGCCAGTCCTCATCATGCGTGCAAATTAAGTTTAGTCTATGTATGTCATCCACATAGACTAAAACATACATGATTTGCTCTTCATGCTGATAGATAAACAAACTTGGGTCAGCCACTGAACGTACAAAACCCTAATCCAGAAATGTTGTTTTAAGCTGTACAAAACCCCATCCAAATCATGTGGATGACATACAAGGAATACTCCTTAATTGATTCAAGAAACTATACAAAAACTCAACACTCAATTTGCCTTGAAGATTCTCGAGTATTTGAAGTATTTTCTAGGCTTTGAAGCCACACGAAATGCATATGGGCTATACATGAATCAAGAAAAGTATGCAAAGGACATTCTAATCAAAACCAAAATGATTGATTGCAAACCATGTTCTACACTGATGGTAGTTGGCACTAAATTGACACCAGGTGATAGTGAATTATTTGATAATCCTGCACTTTACAGGAGTACCATTGGAGCATTGCAATACCTTGTACTATCCAGACCAGATATTATGTCAATAAATTGAGTCAGTTTTTAAAGGCTCCAACATAACTACACTGGCAGGCTTGTAAGAGGCTTCTTAGATATATTAAAGAGATCTCTGATTATGGAGTTCATTTCACTAAAAGCCATCGGTTTCATCTATAATGTTTCACTAATGCTGACTGGGCCAGCAACCTTCATGACAGATGATCTACAAGCGGCTGTTGTGTGTTCCTTGGCTCCAACTTAATTCGGTGGCACTCTAGGAAACAGAAAGTTGTTGCTCTATCATCTATTGAAGCAGAGTATAGAGCCCTTACACAAGGTTCGATTGAGCTTGCCTCGTTTTGAAGCCTATTCTCTGAAATGTGATTACAACTTGCTGATATTCCTGTCATTTGGTGTGACAACAAAGTGCTGGATGCTTGGGCTCTAATCCTATCTCTCATGGCAAGGCAAAACATATTGAGCTTGATGCTCATTATGTGAGAAATCAGGTCACTGAAAACAAATTGAAAGCTCATTATGTTCCTACTGAATTTCAGAAAGTAGATGTCCTTACTAAACCATTGCCAGCTTCAAAGTTCGCAACCTTTTGAGACAAGCTTAATGTAAGAGCTCCCCAATAAGTGTAACAAGCTACAGAGTTTCTGATTCTTTTAAGCTATTGAAGTTGTTTCAAATATATTGTTTGTTGTTCAAACACTGATAGTTAGATGCTATTTGTTAAATCCTCTCCTTCCTCTGAACTGAACTGTACTCTCTACTGATGGAACTGCTCTCTAAATGTTCTTGTATGGTTCACCAAGGAAGCTTCGTTTGAGGGAGGATGTTAGGATCAGTTGTTAAGTCACAAGTTTATGGAAGCTTGGCTTAAGAGAGGATGTTAGGATTAGTTTCCCAAATTGACTACTATGATTTTAGTAACTAGCAAGTAACTTTAGCCTTGCTAATGAGCAGCTTAGACTCACGTGTATTGTGCTCCTACTATATAAACAGGACTTGTAACTAACTTCAATAATAATACAATTAGAGCTTAGTAATTCCTCTCTTTTCTGATTTTTCTCTCATCTCACTCAAATCCTAATTGTAACTATGAGAATCAGGGATTCACTCATTAAAGAGTTCATGAGAATATTAAAGTTTCTGAAAAGTTCTAGTTGAATTAAATTCTTGTCCCAAGAAGAGTTCTGATCAAATTAGGATTCTTAGAATTATCAATTAAGAGGACCTATTTGACTAATTAGTAGAATTGGTTTAAAAAAAAAAAAAAAACATTCTTGCAATCGGATAAATTAATTATTAATTAATTAAAAATTAATTCCAAAGAAGGAAACTTTATAAATGGGTTTAATAATTAAACTTGGACCCAAATTGGATTAGCACCCAAATGGACCTAGGTTTAATTATTAGTTAACTTGGCATATAATAACTTAAACTAGAATAAGATATTCTATGGATAGCCTACTAATCCAACATTGAGCGACTGTTTAAAGGAGGCATAAGGTTCATTATAATATACAAGGAAAAAAAAAAATAGCCATCAAGAGGGAGAATTTCGGTCACAGTGCAGGGACGGTGAAAAACAAGTTTTTTTCTCTCTTTCTTAGCCAAATACACATCCAAGAAGATTAACAACCTGTTTGCCATTCTTCTTAGTGTTTACTCTTCATATTCAAAAATATTTTTGTGGGCCAAAAATAGTCACCTACTCACGAGCTTTTATGTGTCACTAAGACCGTCAAAATATGAGTAGGTCATGAGACCACCTTGGGACGATGGTCACTCCCCACTTAGAACTCACAATTGCTTGCGAAGTGGTAGTAGCGGCAATCACCATGGCTTTTTGGTTGCTTGCCTTTCACCGCAAGTTGTATACCATGAATGTCTTGCCTAAGGATAATGAGCAACCTAATCAGCCCTCACAAAGGCTTTTCCTTAATAAGCCTAGGACCAACTAGTGAGTTTAAGACCACCCACATGTATGGCCCAAAACACAATCACAATTAGGGTTTCATCAAAGAGGAAGAGAGTTCGTACAATCCACAAATAAACAAGAAGAATGACCCACCAAAACCCTAGAGACGATTATAGAAGGGACATGTGTCACGATCTTGTAGACAAAGTGTTATTAGATCAAGAAAACCCTAATAATATATAAGGGATGATGACGCTCTAACTTCCAAACAAGAGAGTAATTGCGAATTAATTTTGTCTTCTCTTTGGGAAAGTCTTTCTTTGGTCTCACCATTTTCTAGCTTGTAAGTGAACACCCATTTCCTTTTTCTCAACTGATTTGAGCATTGGAGAGCCCACACCGACAACCTTTATTGCCGATTGAGCTTCTAATTTTGCTCTTTGTTCTTAGCAGGTCTGATTGGAGGAGTTCATTCATCGAAGAAGAAGGATTCGAGCTCTCAATATTGCTACTTAACCCTCAAGTTGATTTTCGAATGTTAACAAGTTATTTAATTTATAATAATATTTACTAATTAATTTTATGCTTCATAATTTATTTATATATGTTCATTCTAAAAGAGATTTGGATGAACAGTTATGTTTACATAAAGCTTATACATAAACCTAGCAAATGGGTGGGTCGGGCGGGCATGGAATGGGTCATCATGGGTATGGGTAAAACGGGTTACAGGTCCAAAATGTCCTACTTTTGTATGAGTAATGAAATTTGGATCCCTACTTTATCCTATGTAGGTATAGGTGGGTATCATTTTTTTTTTTTTTTTCTTTTTTTTTTTAAAGTTAATTTCAATTTTTAATCTCTTCCAATCAACCGAAAATTAAATGATCCAAAAAGTAAAACATCATATTTCATAATAGACATGGCCAAAACAATTTAGTCATCAATCAACCAAAAATTAAATGATGCAAAAGTAAAATATCATATTTCATAATAGACATGACCAAAATAATCTAGTACTCAATCAACCAAAAATTAAATGATGCAAAAAGTAAAATATCATATTTCATAATAGACATGACCAAAAGAATCTAGTACTCAATCAACCAATAATGTCTTGTGGGTTATTGATACACTCATATATAAAGGTAAATGTACAAAGTCATGTAATATACTCTTTTATTAACAACTTATTTATCTTAATGTACGAGTTAATTTTATATTTTCACTCTCCCAATCATGAAGCGACACATCATTTTGTATACTATATTTTACATGCAAACTTCGTAAGAATAATATTATTTTGTTCTTTTATTTTTTTTAAACATGTTAAAATTCGTTTATTATATTTCTATATTATTTTCACTTAAAATTATCATCTTTTATAAAATAAAAAATAATAATAATAATAAAAAAAAATCTAATCATTTAATTTTATATTTCACAATAATTTTTTTTCTTAATTTTTTCTAAAGTGTATCAAGTGTTTCAAGAATTTTAGGGATTTCAGATATAGTTGTTTTTTGGCTAATGGCCATTGATCATTGATGTCTCCAACAGCCGATAGGTACCCCAGTCCAAGAATCATATCTCGATATTACCCTTCTCCACTTTAGATTGCTTCTACACAATAGGGAGATTGATGGTATTTCTCAGTAAAATCGCTTTCATAATATTAATATGAGTAATATTACACTAACAACCTTTCTCTTAAATTTTCTCCCTTATAAACTGACCCATTACATTGTGAGAAAAAGACGAAAAGTTTATGAAGAAAAAAGAAAAAGTATTGTTCAAGGAGCCATTGTGTTAATTATGCGTTACAAAAAAGAAAAAGTATTGTTCTTTTGCTAATTTTTTGGAAGCGAATTTGTTATTTATATTTGTTAGCCAGAGTTATTGCTTATGTTGCACTTGGTTTTTAGGTTAAATAAATGAAGGAAATATTCTTTTCTGGCAGCAACGCTGAAGGGCTTGTTGGAAAAAATGGTTGGCGTATGATGAAGCATTTATCAATTCCTATTGATGAAGATGTGCAAAGATCTTTAGCTTTCTTTGAAAAGGTTTGGTATTTTGCTTTAAGCTTTTCGAAGTTGTATCGTGTTTTATATTAGTAATATTTTCTTATACTTAGGTTAGCTCCATTTCAGTTTTTAGAACAGATTTATGTGGACAATTGTTTTCATACGCAAAATTGAGTGTTTGATTTTGTTGTGTAGATTGAAGCAAGGCGTGGAGGTTTAGACATGCTGGGTTCTGCAGATGCGGCTTTCCGATATCTTGTTGAGTCATTTCCACGTCTTCTTCTGTTATCAGTAGACTCTCATTTAAAACTTGTGGTGGAATTTCTTGAAAATATTGGAGTACGTCGGGGATACATGGGAAACATATTTCTATTATTTCCGCCCATTATGTTCTCTGACATCAAGGACATTAGAAAAAAAAGCATTGGCTTTTGAGCAGGTACGGTAGATACGTATTTATAAAACTCTTTTTCTTACTTTTCCTCTTACTTTGTGTTGTCTTCCTCTCGATCTCTCTCATATGTACACTGGCGCACATTGAGATCATATGGTTGATATTTGTGATATTTTCCAGGTTGCTGTTCTGGATTGGAGAGAGAGAGGCTGTGTTTGATATCTTCGCTGCTTATAAGTAGATCATTATCTTTTTATTTTCTCCTAGGTTGGTGCAGTGGATAGAGATGTCGGTAAAATGTTGCTAAAGTATCCATGGATTCTGTCAACAAGCAGTCAAGAAAACTATGAGGAGATTCTTCTGTTTTTTAATAAAGAAAAGGTATGTTTCCTATTAGTTTTTGTTTTCTTGCCTAAACACACAATAGTACTAATTTAATTCATATGCTCAAGCTTCAATTGGGAGATGTGCTTTCCTTGTACATTTGGAATTTGGGTTGAAATTTTCTGCCAACGTGAGGTTGTTACACTGGTATGCTTGGGTCTTGGTGAAAATCAGAGAAGGCCAAAAAATAAAGAAGTTGCAAAATTTTCATTTTGTTCATTCCTGTTGTGGTAGAACATACAAGGGGAGATAAGCAAAAAAGAAAAACTCTATGGTATCAGAAGCTGGCCTCATTTATTGGGTTGTTCGACTAGCAGGCTAAATTTGATGGTGGATCAATTTGGCGAATTAGGAGTTCAAAACATGAAGTTGGGGCAAGTTGTTGCCAAAAGTACTCCATTATTGCTCTATGTAAACCAGAAGAATTCCTGCAGGTGTATTTGTTTTATTGACAGTGGTTACTCGATAATTTACTCTTATCATGAAAATTAAGTCCATCATTTTAGTAGTATAGAAATGCTTGTAGGCATTGCGCATTTGGCTGCTATATTTTGCAATTTTTAAGAATGATTCTTCCTTCATTTTGTCTCATTCAGGACTCAATTCTGATAGTTGAGATCCTCTGTAGGTTGTATATGAGAAGAGTAAAGAATGTTTATATCTTCATCAGCTTTTTTTGTTTTACTATTTACACTAATGTAGGTCATCAATTTCCAATCTTTCTGAAGTTATTGGCAGTCATATGTTTTTTGAATTATCTAGCTCTGTATAAGTTTTATATCCCCGAGTTGTCACTTAAGATGACCTTTTCTAGGATATTAACAGGATGACTGACTTGTAAATGGATGTCAATAATTTCTAGCATCCTAGTTGCACCAAAATCACGTGAGTATAGCAGGTAACCTTTACATTGTTGGCCTGCCTTACGGTGAATCTTCTGAAAGTTGGAATCAAATCATTTAAATAGCTGTCTATAACTGTAAGAGTGTTGAATTATTTATGTCTAATTGTTTCTTGAGCTTATTTTCAGATGTTTTTACCTTTTTGTACAGTTGGTTTTTTTTTTGGAAGATCTAGGATTTGATAAGGAGAAGATGGGGAAGATAGTTACTCGGTGCCCAGAACTATTTGCTGCGAGCATTGATGAAACATTGAAGAAAAAGATTGAATTTCTTAATGTGATTGGAGTTTCTAAATATCACCATCCTCGAGTTATCAATAAGTATCCTGAGTTTCTTGTTTCTAATGCTTTTTGTTTTTTTTCTTACATATGGCCTTGAGCAGTTCTGTTATTTAAAATTTATTAATTACGAAGATAAGTTAAAAAAAAAAATCCTCATTTTTGCTCCTTATAGTTGCGAAAACAATTAATATGTTTTGAATTATATCTCCTCATCAATAGTTTGTATCTCTATCTTCTTGTATGCAATAGCATTCAGATATGTAAATAGCATACCTAAGTTCTTTAGATAAATTTTGATCCTGGAGGATTAGGATGGTGAAGTTAGATCCATTTTGGTAGGTTTTAGAGATGATTGGTATAGCTGCTAGAGTGAAAACGTTATTGAAAAACATATTCTTGTATTTTCTGTACATGTACAACGAGCTCATTAATCCATTTTTTTGTATTAATTTCACAAACAATATCCATTAATTTGTACATGATAGATGGATTAGTAGGGGTTGTTTGTTGGTTCAAAACTAATAATTTTTATTAAATCCAATCTGATCCAATTATTATAAAAAATCATATAACAAATGCAAAAATAATCACAATAAAATGAATCTATCAAAACTAAAAGTTTGTTATCATAAAATAACAAATAATAAAATGAACTGAAATTTGTGAATTAAAACACATAATAGCAAATATGTTACCATATGGTGTTTAAGTTATTACATATAATAAAAAACATAGTCATTATTATTATTACTATTATATGTTCTTGGGAAGCAAAGGAAGCTTTGAGCGGTATTCAGCCAAAGCCCATAATGGGAAAGTATTTCTATACATTGCATAGTGTAATGAGCAGTGCACCATAAACGATCCAGTTTGTTCCTGTCATGAATAATTTATGGTTAATTATTGAGAAATTATATTTAAAAAAATTAATTTTTGGGACCAAATTGAAAAATAGTTTGTACTGTAAGTGTTTCAGGAAATAGCTCTATTTCAAAATGCACAAATATAATGGAAAAATAGTTTGTATTAAAAGTGTAACATAAGTTTTGTATAAACATTAAAACGTTAAATAAAACATATATAGAATACATTTTATTTTTTCGATTTTAAGTACTGTTGAGGGAAATCGCCATTTTCAAGTTGAGAGTTGATCAAAAGTCTTGCACTCGATGAAGAGGAGTTGGATCTGTGTCCATCTATCACAAAATTAAGAATGAATTAACGAATCTTTGGAATAATATGATTCAATTTTGGAAGACAATTCATGTAAAATTGAAGTAATTCAAGACACAATTTACGATTAACTCAAGTGCTAACACTTGACATGAATCGGACCCATCATAGCCCATGCGGTTTGCACCAAGTTTGATCGATTTCCTTCAAGAGGGGTGAATTTCGCATCATCAAGAAGAAGAATAATAAAAAATTATACTTAATTAAGAGTTAAACATTTTAATGGCACAAGATTAATGTTTTATGAAAGCAAA